>WAAG01017796.1:90183-181533 GCA_013390105.1 Tichodroma muraria
CCGACGGCCACGTGGGGGAAGGGGGAGCAGAGAATGTTCGGCAGGAGCTCTTACCCGAGCCTTCGCCGGAAACCAAGAGAGCGATGATTCCCGGGTTTGCATTTAAAAAAGGTGTATCGTAAAAGGCGTACCCACGCTTTCATTGGTTTTATCAAATGTCAGTAATACACATTGGCCAATCACGGCCAAACTACTACAGAGGCAAATGAATAACATTTTCCAGCTTCACCATGAAGTGAGTTCCTTCCTGGACAGGGGGATGTTGAAGATTTTGGGACAAAGAGACATGGTACATGGACCAGGGAGATCTGATGCTGCCCAGAGAACTTGACTTGATTTTTTTTTAGGCAGTATTTGCATTGCCATAGAGGGTAAAGGGATTTGTGGGCCTGGGAACCTGCTTAGGTCTGTGGGAGGACACAACTCTTGCTCTTCATGTTGCGTTGCCCTATAAAGCAGCACAGGAGTGGGAGTTCAGAGCCCTCTTTCTGGGAGGCAGGAGGGCCTCCCCACCACTGCCCATATCTGGGGAGCCATGGAGGAGCCCACTGAAAACGATAAGTCATTCTCTGGAGAAAGAGAAACTTCCACACTGAAGAGACCAGGGAGTCTCATTTAATCAGCAAACATTCTCTTTCACCCCCAACAGATGAAACTGTGTACAACATTTCTGTACTGCTCTTGAACTTGCCTCATCAGAAGACCCCAGGTTCTTTCTCCCAGTAACACCAGCAGACTTGAGAGGGGCTGGCTGTTTTTTCTGTTTCTCTTTCACAATTTATTTTTCCTGGCAACACCTCTCCAGAGCAGCACGTTTTCACAAACAAAGTTAAACTGCTTGGTTTCCATTAGTAACATGAGCAGTAAAAATAGAGGACAGGTGTTTCTTAGGAGGTGTGAAAGATTAACGGGATTTTCTTGGATTGTGGATGATGCTGTCACTGTAGGCTATCTGCTTTTTTTTTCCTCCACCAAAGAATATAGGAAAATTTTCAATAGCATTTACTGGTGCTTAGTAAAGCTCAGGCAGGTTTGTGCCTGCTGTGCCTGCACTCCCTGCAGGCAAAGAGGAATTGCAGCAAATAACCCTCTCCTTTGCCCGTGTGGATCCAGATTCTCCTTTCAGACATCTTTGCGAACTCTCAGGAGCAATTAGCACAGGACCTCTGTGGAGGGAATTGCATGGGGGATGAAGGACTTCAGCATGAGCAACTGAGCCCTGGTAAAACAAATAAACAGGAAAATACCCAAATTCCTGTGTGAGTTCAGCCCTTCATCTGGGATCCCCAAAAGAGTTTTTAGTCATCCTTAGGAAGAGGTGATGCTCTGTGTGACAAAACATGCCTGTAAGACATGTTAAAGATGCATTTTTCCGGTTCCTACCCTCGAGATTCCCTGCACTACAAGTCTGGACGACTTTGCCACGCACCTTTCTCTGAGCATCTTCTCCCAGTATCTTTCACTGAGGGTTTGCCACAGTGGCTAACAAGTGGAAAGGGCAAGGAGACTGTGATTTCAGCCCTTGTGAGTTTACTTTTCCCTGTGTACCAGAAGAGCTGTGCCTGTGCTCTCCCCGGGCTCTGCAGAAGGGATTTTCTGTAATGCGAGCCAGCACCAGCAAACGCTGTTAAATACCCCCGACATTAAATGCACAAACAGCCTGAATGAAGCTACTGGGCCCCATAGTTGTGTACAAATTTTAAATATCCTGCTGAACTAGCTGAAAACACCCCTGTGTGCGAAAGCCAGCCAGGCATTTCCCCCACCCCCCCGCCTCGCTTGCTTTGTTTACCTCCTGGCTCATGTCAAATGGTGTATTAGGGCTGTAGTGTAATATACAGCATTTGAACTTCTCCTTTGTAGTGAACAACGTCAACAGACTGCTTTTCCTGAGGAAAAGATCCTGAGCCCATAAATATCACCCCGGCGTGCTGTACGTTGCTCCCATTGTATAAATCTCCCCACAGTGCTCACCTCTGCTCCTGTATCATAGCGAGATAAATGTGGTGCTTAAGGCCTGATTTATTTCAGTCAAAGGACAAATAGTTTGATATCAAAAGGAGCTTCACAACAATTAACATGACAGGCAAGGAGGATTAGCTGTTGTGATTTTCGGTGTGGCATAAGCAGGCAGGTGCTGTTATTTGGGCTGCATCCCTCCCCCGCACCCCTTCTCATTAAAGAGATAGTTATTGTACTGCTGTGAAAAGAGCAGCTGCTGTGCCTGAATTTCCCTATCAGCCGCTGTTTCTAGTGTCGGTATGAATTGGGGACACATTGTTGGGCTTTAATTAGCCCTGAGTCCCACCACCACAGGACTGCCCTGCTCTGACACACACCCCATGATGCTTGTGTTGAATGTGCATTAATCTCCTCGCTCCTGATGGCTGGGACACAACCTCTCCAAGAAAAAAAAAAAGAAAAAAAAGAAAAAATACTTTATAGAATTTGCAAAATGCTTGGCTTTATGCTAAGCAGACAAATTAAATATAACCTTCGCTCTTGACTTCTCCAAGTCCCATTATAATTTTTCAGATCTTTGCTGTTGGTGCTGACTCTAAGGTTTCAACAGATGAAAACCTGCTTTCAAACAGATGAAAACCAGTTTCCATACCTGAGCTTAAACTTCATGGGGGAGAAACATTTGACAGGCATTATTTGGCACTGACTTCTTCCAGGGATTTGTGTGAAGTTGGCTTGTGAGGCAGAGTGGGCACATTAAGGCAAGGTGGGCTGCCAGCAAAACTAAGAATGAAGGATCCCACATAATTACTGTGTTTTCACCGTTATCACCAAAGGTTAGTTTAAAAACAAAGAAAATCCCAGAAACTGTGGACTATCCAGAGAATCAAAACATTTGAGGTACATTTATTGGCAAGGTGCAAGAGTTTCTCAGCACCTTCCCTGATCACACTCCTCTTTGCCCAGGTGAGAAGAGCAGACCTTGTTTCCAGACCTGGGCTGTTGCCAGCTGCATTTTGTTGTGATCCTGGTACCTCTGTTAAACTGAAAATTTGGGCCAGATCAGGACAGGGATAGGGCATTTCTGTAACACAGGAGAGTGCTTGTGCAAAGCCTTCCTGGTGGCCTGCTTCTGCTCGTGGCCAAAAATCAGTTCCTGCATACGGCTGTAAGAACTGGAACCAGTTGCTCCAGTAAAGCCGTACTGGAATGACTTACCAAAGCACTTATGCTGGCTGCCTATATCCAGGTGAGGATTTTACTGTGTTTTCTGTACCCTAACTCTAAAAACACTCTTCAAACTCTTAGATACATTGTGCCTACTAAAAGCTCCCAACCTTTTTTGAGTCTTTACCTCAGACTGCCCCAGAAAACATAAAACACCTGAGGAAAAACAAAATTCTTGCTGAGCCCTGAAGAGTTAATCCCTCTGTAAATTGTCTGCCAGCTGGTAGGAAGATCTGCAGCACAGCGATGTTTTCACCTGCTGTTTGTGTAGCTTATAGCAAAGATGTGAGCTGGAGTATTTTTGTGGGGAAGTTTTGCCAGCCTGGACTCTCCCACAGGGAGTGCTCTCCAGCTGAGAGAGGGTGTGCACATGCATGCAGGGAGACAAAAAAAAAAAGTCTTGCTAGAAAAATACTGCAGGATTTCTCAGGTTGAAAGTGCAGAAATATTCCAAGCAGCCCTGAACTTCAACCAAAATCCTGATATTTGCTGCTGGGATTTTTTTATTGCTTGTCTCTCCGTTCTGCTTGGGGAAATTCAAATTTATTGTCCCCTGGCTGAGGTCTGTTCAGCTCAAAAGTGGTGCTGGTATGGATTCAGTCACACCTGGTCCATGGGAGATGAATTTTGCTCAGAGTTGGTACAGTGTCAGTTATTGATATTCTGTTAGTCTTCAGGTTGAAGGTGCACTGATGTTATTTTACTACTTCTTCCAAGGAGATGGATTCTAAATCTATGCTTTTCTTTCTGCCCAGACCATACCTGCAAAAATAACAGCAGAGTTAGTGTCTTCCCAGTGACTGCTGTACTCTCTAACACAGCCCCTATAGCCCCATAACAGTAGCTGGCATCAGATCACAGCTCTTGATTTAAACTCCACTCCTTGTTCAATAGACCAAAAATAAAAATAACGCCAAGAGATGAATCTCTGAGCTTGTGGGTTTCAGGGTTTTTTTTCCCCTTACCCTGAACATAAAGAACAAAATGTGGTTTTTAGTCTAGATGACTTGTCTTCCAAAGAGATGAAAACAGTAAGAAATTAGTACTAGGTTCCCCCAGGAACAGATGAGAACACTGACTTGCTTTGTAACATTTGTCATGTGCACTGAAACATCCACTGTGGGGTCTTGCTGAGCAGGAGCTAATTTCCCCACCCTGCAAATATTTTTTTTTGAGATTAAAAAATAATCCTGACCCAAAGAGGGTAAAAACATCAAAAGCAAAACACATATGAGAAATGAAAACCTGAAAAAGTCAGTACACATTTTGGAAATATTTCCCTTTGACTTGAAGCATCCCTTGTTTTAAAATAACTTTAGTCTCACTAGAGTAATTAATTTTATAGACAGAAAGAGCAACCAGCATATTTTTTGTTTTAATATGCTGCTGGTAATTCACTGTTTCAAAGCCTCCTTCTTAAAAGGGGAAAAAAAGGGAGGGGAGAATAAAAAAGCTGAAAAATGCATCAAAACTGACCATTTCCCACAAAGCCAGTTTTCATTTCTGCATATCAGCATTTTCAAGCAAAACAAAGCACTACACAACTTTCTTGAGCAGCTCTATTCAAGCAGGACCCGAGGCCAGCAGGGACACCGCTTTAATGTCATGATGTAGCTGCAGAGAACAAAATGATCCTCTTTCCCCCAGCCTGTATAGCAGAGAAATTATAAAGGGGGAGAATTACTATGGTAATGACCACATAGCTGCTGCGTGTTTATGCAGATTGGTGACTGACGAGCCAAATCCCAGAATCTTTACATCAGTAAAGCTCTGCCTGCCTCCTAAAAATTGCAATCCAAAGAATTTGCCCAAGAAATTGGGGGAGAGGTATTTTTTCAGTGGATTTGAAAATAGTTCAGTGGCATATAGGAATAAACCCCATTCTTCTTACACATGGGGATGTTATTTTTAACAAGTCAGAACTGCTTTTCTTAAATGTGGAAGGGAAAACTACCCTGAGACCCCTGGAAATGGCCATTGCTTAGCCTGGGATTAAACAATACCCATTCAAGCATCGGGATTTTCAGGGTTAAAATGACAGGGAAGAAAATGGGATCTTGCCTGTTCCCGTTCCCAGTAATGTCTAGCCAAGCTGACAGGAAAGATAAAGTTCACTCTTCCCTTAACTGGTGCTGGGAAAGAGATTCACACCCAGGAGAAAAGGAGACATGGCATCAGTCGTGACTTCTTGGCATAAATGAAAGGAAATTTTGACAGGCATAAAAATGTTATTTTCTCATGAAAAGCTGCTGCTTCAATACACGAATGGGGATGCTGCTCGAGAAAGCAAAAGAAAGGGGAAAAGAAAAGAGCAGTCTCGGTCTGGTGCCAGTTTATAATAATTCACAGTATTGCCCATTTCTCACTGCATAATGATCTCAGGCAAAGGAAACGATGAACTCTTATTTCTGGACTCATATTTTAAATATCAAAATAATTGGGCCAAGGAAAGGTCATCCCTTCCCACTGCTGTTAGCCATCCTCCTTCCCTGGCAGCCCGGGGCTCTTGCAATAGCTTTTAGCACCAGGAAGGATTCGCATTGCTGGTAAGACCAGAATCATCCTGGGAAAGGGGCTGGGAGACTGCTGGTGCCTGCTGGAAACTGGAAAATGTAGGCTGCCACGTGCTACTGGAGATCCTTCATGCACCCAGCTGTGAGCTACCTGTCGTGTGCTGGGCTGTGGTGGAGCCAGCAAGGCTCAGTCCCTTGTGTAAAAAGCTAATCCCAAGACCTCACTCAGCCATATGTTGACCTCAGCTCAGTCAAACATCTAATCTTCAGCTTTGTGCCCTTCTGGAGACCCCACAAGCAAAATTCACGGCCTGAAGAGCAAGGTGTGTGCAGCTGCTCTGACCTTGTTCTGGCTGGATCTGCACTCCTTATCAATGACTACAAACATGGGTCTGTGGGGGCTCCTGCCACATTCATTCTGCTTTATCCCCCTCAGCACTCACACAGTTTGACTCTGAAAAACCCCACATACCCCTGCATGACCTTTATCCCATCAAATCCACCTTTTCTGCTCTGTCCGGGTAAACCTACGGGCCTTAATCCTAAATCTTGTCAGTAAAGACCAAAATGTGACCCAAACCCAGGACAATGTGAAGTCCTACTCTAACCCTAGGCCAAGAATGACTGAACACCCACTCCCAACTTTAATAATTTAGATGCTTTCCTCTATTCTTGCCTGATTTAAGGAACCCATCTTTAGCTGTTTTCTCTAAGCCCTGCACCCTACAAGCCCCAAGTCAGGGCTCAGCAGAGCATCTATAAATCAACCACAGAAAGAATCCCTGCAATGACTGAGGCTCTTTGTGCATTTTCAGGGCATGTGTATGCATGTTTGTTTGGTTTGTACACACACAGAACATGCACAGGCACTCTGAGAGTCTTTGCTCTGGAGAGGAGACAGCAGATCTGCAGTGCCCCAGAGGCCTGGGGTAAGATTAACTGTAGGACCTGTGATTTGTTGCTACCTGAATGGTGTGCATGCTGTCAGTTTGGTGTGTCTTTATTTCTAAGTGAGTCATATTACACAAATCAATTGCTAATTCAATTAATCATGAAAAACATGCAAAAGGACATCTCCAGGAGCTGATTTAGAGCATGTTATGTATGGGTGATTGAGCAAAGAAAGTTAATCTGGGTCAGGAGACTTTGATTTTTAATTCTTAATGTCACAGATTTCCATTCTTTTGAACTAAAATCTGACTTACAATTTATTTTTCTGAGGGTGCAGCTTTATAGCTCCATTGACATTGGCATGTGTGGTCATGCATACTGAGTCTGTTCTCTTATGCCTGACGAATAAGAGCTTTTATGGATGCACAGATCAATACAAGCTTAAGATCTATAAAGGGCTGCCTGGCAGTATTCATATGCAGGACACATCTCATTGCATTTATCCACAAAGTTGTTTACAGGAGATTAAATTATGATTTCATTCCATTCATCTTTCCCCATTCTGCGAGAAGCGACAAATTTTGATCTTTTGTGTTGCTTTGCAGTTTCTGGCCTAAATCGTACTAAAAAAAAAAAAAACAAAACAAAACAAAAAAAAAAACAAAGAAGAAGAAACCCCAAACCAACTCAAAAAATCCAGGTGAAGAACATATTAGTTTGTTATACAAAATAATGCCTCCATCATGATTTGTATGGAAGATGCCCCAGGAATTCAATGGAAAACAATTGTTTGCACTTCCTGCAGAGATGTAATAGGGGTATAAAGTGACTATAGTCCATTGTGGGGAAAGCTCACAGGGTGGATTCCTCCTGGAGAACAGAATTAGAAGTTTTCAGGGTGTAGGAAATTCAGCCATGACAAATCAAGTGTCAAAGATTTCAGACTTAGATGCTAATATATACTTTAGTCCAAAATAGGATGCTGAGTTCCCTCCTGACAGCATGAGAATTTGACATTTTTGTTTTGTGGATAGCCATAGGAAAGAAATAGGGCTATCAATAATGTGTGTGGATGCACAGAGTTAGGAAAAGAGGTGCAAGAAGCTTCTGCTTGTCACTGAAACTATGAGCAATCCTAGCCTCTGCTTGCCCTTGAACATGTGAACCGCTGCCTGGCTTCTGGGAGAGCCCTGGGGACAGTGGGACCAGACAGGGAGCTGTGTCCTTCCTGTGTCAGCTGCCAGTTCCTGATTCCCTGCTGGAGTCTTGGGGAGTTGCCTTGATCCAGCCAAAGTGACCTTGGCCAGTCATCAGGTGATTCAACTCCAGTCATCACCTGCATGATGGAATTCAGTGTTGCTCCATCTGAGAGAGATTCCTTGGGTTTGTTGGGAGGGAGGAGTTACACAGCCTGCACTGGGCAATACCACAGCTCAGGTCAGGGAAGTGATGCAGCTCTGGGGTCCAGATGGATTTATTATTTCTGCTTCTCCATCAGGCTTTTCTCTTGATCAAGCTGATTCCCAGACTGGAGCTGGTTGCCATCCTGGCAAATCTGAGTTAACATCTCTGAGAGGTAGCAAGCTAAAGGGATCTGCAGGGAACCAGTACATGGAGTTTAGCAGGCAGCTAAATAATAATAAGACTTCCTCCCATATGTGACATGCACCATTTGGGTTTTCCCAGATAAAGCACAGTATCATGGAATTTGAGAAAACTACAGGTTGGAAGTGATCTCAGGAAGTCCTTAGTTTCTCCAGCAGTGATCTCCTGCTGAAAATGGTGCCAGCTGTGAGACAAAAGGACTTTCACAGTGGGTGCTCCAAACTTGAATGGACCAACTTTTTAAGGAAATACATGATGAGTGGCAAGAGATTTGATTATTCTGGGAAGAAAGCTATTAATTCCAGATGAGGAGAAATCCCTAAAGGACACAAACTGTCTCCATGACTTTGAAGAAGGTCAGCAGCAGAGAAGCTGTGCGTGGAGAGGTTTCCAGTTTCAGAATGAGATTTTCTTCCAACATAATTGAATATACAGTTAATGCAGGGGGTGGGAAACAAATGCATTAAGGAGGTGAGCACAGCATTACCAACACTTCATGGAGCAGAACTACTCAAGGAACATGAGCAGATAATGCAGATAGTGGTGATTCATTCCCTTGTCATTCATCTGGGTAGAAATGTCTGGGATGATATTCTTCTGAAAGACATGGAAGCACTTAGATGGATAATCAGAACACAAAGTGACCCTGCAAGAAGAGCACAAACTGCTGCCCCTCTTCGTAGCCATGCAGCTCCACTGCTGCATCCTCAGAAGGAAGGTCAAGCAACTTTTCGACAACAGAGCTGGGAAAGACTTTTAGAAGCCACTGAAGCTATCTTCCTGTTCCCATTTCACTGGCAAAACATGATTCTCTGTTTAAAGTAAAATTAAACTTCTTGAGCCCACCAAAACTGATTTATAAAACAATTAACCTAGCTGCCCCTAGTGGGCCTATGAACCAGGATGGTGAAGAGAGGCCAAGCCTACAGGAAGGCAAGCCTAAAGCTCTACAAGAATTCTAATCTTCTGCCTTTATATTCCTGCATTTTGTTCTGAACAAATCACCATGTTCAGGAATTTTCCCAGCTAAGCGCAAAAGTCTTAGCGGTTGCTTGTGTGAAGTATATTATCCAAGAAAAGGTTTGAAGAAAGGTGCATGTTTCCCTATCAGTCACTCTCTGCACACATGAGCACATTCAGTGCCTTTCTTCTCCCATAAACAGTTTCATTGCAGATTTATTCTCCATGTATTTCCTATTCACCCACTGGCAACTCAATGTGACAAAGGTTATATTGCTTTTTTCTTTGTAGATGCCTAACAAGATGAAACAACTTCATAACCAGAAGAATTAACCACAATAACTCATGGATGCAATAGGTGATCTCACCCAATGGTCAGTTAGGTCAATAGCAAATTTGGCCTTTGACTGTAATTTACAGCTGCCTACACAGCTGGAAACTCTGACGATTCTCTACAGAATCCTTCCCAAATATTGATACAATATGTGGTGCACTTATACATCTTCTACTTGCAAAACTTTGGTTCTTTCATTTAGAAAGACTCAGTGATCAGGTTGGAGCCTTCCACATTGCACCTGTTTTGCTTTGATGAATGTAGTTAGGAGAGGAGATTTTTTTTGAAAATATCTAGCTTTGTACACATGGAGCTTGCAGTACTGCAGTGGGGTCAGAAACTCCTCAACTTTGGACTTCTCTTCCTTTTACAGCTGCTCTGCCACGTGCAGGGATCTGCAGGTTCAGGGCACATCTCCCACTGACATGGCAGCTCTGCCTCAAGCCTGTCAAGGGAAGCTCCTGCAGACTCCCCCAGGAATGACTGTTATTTGGGTTTCAATGTGTTTTACAAGCTTTTATGTTAATATGTACTGTACATTTAATTAAAGATCCTGCATGATGGCTGAATGCTGAAATCAGAATCTGAAATAGGTTTGGTCTTGGAGTCAGTTTCCTGTTGGGCTGTAGTGTGGTGCTGATAACCAAAAATCAAGTCTGTTTCTTTCCCCCTGCCTATTTCCCAAATCTCAGCACTCCCCACAGTGGCAAATGTCTCCTTTGGCTTCCTGGGGAGGAGGATAATTCTCCCACAATAGACATTGATCTCTCATTAGACTCCATCCTGTTAGTTAAAAGCTGTTTTTACTCAGACAATCCAGAACTCATTTCCAATCTTAAAAGGGTACACTGTTGGATACTCACCGAGGGTATAATTTTTAACCACTCTGTTTACTGAATCTACAAAAGTAGTTATTGAAGCTGTTTGTATACAGTAATTTTTCCTTAGACTCCCAAGAGCAAGAGCAGGTGACCCAGCATTGCTAACTGTGGTAAAGCTTTTTCCTATTCAGAGACAATATTATCCCATTTGACAGAAAGACTGAGGAGATTTTCTTAGAGTTGTGCTGGACAGACCAGAACCAGTTTCCCAACCAGGGGTTGTCCCTCGATATCCTCTCTGAGTCAGGCAGATGCAAAGCCACTGGATCAGCCCTTGTGGCTCATCCCTCACTGGATGAGCTGCTGCTTTCATGGAGATAAAGCCTTAATTCTTAGCTATACAGTAAAAAACTTCCACACCATCAGGACACATAAATGTAAAGAGCGATCAGTGAGGTGCAGCTCATTGTACATGAACCTAGTCCTTGCCTAGTAATTAACTAGCATATAACTGAATTAAACCAACATTTTAACTCAAGTCTGCACGTGTTCCTTACAGCTGCACTATAGCTTAAGCATCAATTATTGAGTTTTTAGAAGAAGGTACTGGTGACACAGCTCAGGACTGGACAAGTGCAAGAAGTCAAGGACCTATCTGGGGGAAGAATAGCTTAAACTGGCTCAGTCTGCCCTGGCTCTTCACCCTCCTTCCCTGTGCCACCCTGTCTGCATCCATGGCCAGGGATGCTGTGGCTTCAAATTGACTCAGCAAAAGGCAGAAAAGTCATCTTTCTTGGATGTGGTCAGCATGATGTGATGTACCTGAGTGTGTGAGAGTGTGCACTGGGACTATCTTCGGCAGCTCCAAAGATTCACTTGCTAAACTAGGCCATGGATTTGGGGCAGGGAAGACCTTTATGGCCAGAAATTTTATGCACAGATCCTAATCAGTTAAAAAGCTGGCCTTTTTTTTTTTTTTTTCCCTCTTAATGAAGTGACAAATAACTTTTTCTTAATACTTTTTAGCCCGCTCTGCTGTTTCATTGTCTTTTTAACAATGCCAGCTGCTTCACTTCAAGAATTGGTTTTCTGAAAGTGAAATGCCTCTCATTCTGAAGCATCTCTGGATGGTATCCATTATTGATTTGGAGCTGATGATGGCTGCAGTAGCTGTCTCTGAGTCCCTGAGCCACTTAGAGCATTTCTCCTTCAAGATAATAATAAGCAGCAAAAAGCAAGGAAGAATCCAAGAACTGGCTCTATACTATGGCTAAGCATGCCAGGCACACCTCACAGAATGCACACCAGGCAGCTCCACTCTCTTCCATTTCCCTGGGGTATTGTGGGATGTTATTTGATACATATTTTACCCCTTAGAAAGGCTCAGAACACATTCACTGAGCACAGTGCATAAATTTTCAAAAGGGGCAGTTTTGACTGACATGACATTGGCTCACAAGGAAAAGAACACTCTTTCCTTGAAGAGGACATCAGCTACAGTTTCCAAAATACAGATGGTATTGGGAACTCTGGACCTCTGCTTTCCTTTTTATATCCTTAGGCAACAGGGACAGCCCCATGCCAGTTGGCCAAGTACCTCCAGGCTAAAAATATCTCTTTTTAACCAGAGCTCTTGCTGCAGATGCTGTGAGAAAGTGACAGCTGAATTTGTCGATTCTCCATGGGAAATCTCCTTGGCAAGGTTTTGCTAATGGCCAAGGATGCCACACAATGTTCATCTCCTGAGATGACAGGAAAGAACAGCATGTAGGCAAGAGAGAGCTGCCCACAGCTGGGTACAAATGCTTCTAGTTTGACCTCTCATTCAAGCAGCTGAAGCATTTAGGTGGAAAATGAGGAGGAGGAAATGCTTCTTGGCCTATTTAGAAGTGGAAATGCAGAATTAATAAATGCCCAGGAGATCATCTGCAACTCTGCCATCCGTACAAATTATTTTGTTACTGACTGGCCAGTGAGAGTTCTGAGCCAGAGACAATGTCCCTGTGCAGGCAGCAAAGAGCTTCAAGAAGAATCAAAATTATGACCTGAACAGCAGGGAGCTTCCTTCATAGTTTGCAGACAATCAGACTAAAACATATCTTTCCAAACTAATCCATCTGAATGCACCACTCTCAAGGTGGACAAAGGATGGACAGCTTGAGTGCTAAATGTGAGAGTATGGGACCACCTTTTTGGGACTTGGACACCCGGCTGGTCGTAGTTATCTGAAGACCCTGCTCTCAGACGGGTGGTGACGGTGTGTGCAGGCATCTCTACAAAAGTTTTTGGTTAGGAACTTGTAAACAGGGAACAAAAAGGCTGAACTGCAATGAGAAGTAGCTGCTGAAGTCCCCATGGTAACTCTGGAGGTAACCAAGGGGTCATGACTGAACCTGCATTGCTTCTTTGGTACAGCTGGAGGAAGGTCAGTGGAAGTATTTCTACCCCTGTTCCAAACAGTGTTCCTGGCTGCAGTGCAGTGGAAATACATCTGAGTTCTTTGCTTTGTCCCTTATTTATCTACTCAGATCTCATTAGCAGACTCAGGAGCAGAAAAGCTTTGTCCTTGTTTCTGTTTATTTTCAGGGTTTTTTATTAACACATAGCCTTTCTATGACAAGCCCTAATGAAGGCTTGAATAAAACCAAAGAATCTTATAGTAAGCAATAAACCTGTCTAATGAAGTCGCAAGGTGTCTGGGTTGTGCTTTCAGAGGGGTGTGCCAAGGCAGCCACAGGGCTGTGGAGCACTGACAAGGCCAGGTCTGCAGCAGGGATAATTTCACAGGGTATAATGGACTTGTAGAGGACTTGTGCTAGTTCTTGTTTGTTGGACATTTGGCTTAAAGCTGATAGCAGATTTCCCAAAGGAATCAGTGTGCTCTCTATTAAAAGGAAAAAGCTGATATTAAATGTCACAGTAATTGATGCTGCCTCTTTCTAATTAACTTACCTCTTTTTCCAAGTCCTTCTACTGCTTCCTCCTTCCTGACACCTTTGCCTGCTGTTTGCTGAGACTGCCTGCAAGCCAGAGCAGAACAAACCTGCCAAAGACACAAGAGTCCCCCTGGGATTTCCCACTTTGTCAAAAGCTGTCAAGTTGCAGGTGGGAGAAGCATGCTGGCAATGATGTCATGGCCATTACGCTCATCCCTGCTGGTGGCTTCACAAGCAGTATTTCCACGTGAAAAAAAGAGACAAATGCAAACCACATGACAAGGGAAGCAGAGGATCTAAATAGGGAAGCAGAGCTGCCTTTTTATACAGTCTGCAGGACTTGCTTCTCTGTTCTCCTGCCTCTCTCCTTAGACACACTGTCAATGGGGTCCAGATGTGGCTGGAGTCTGGATGCCACCTGTCCCATTCCCTTGATCCATGTGTTTCCAGAGGGCACTTCCTCCAGCTGTCACCCTGTCCTGGTTTCAGCTAGGACAGAGTTAATTCCTTCTCAGTATCTGTCACGGTGCTGTGTTTTGGAGTCAGAATAAGAATGGTGCTGATAGCACGCTGATGTTTTGGATTTTTGCTAATTCAAGGACTTTGGGCTTTTTTCCTTGTCTCATGGACTTGGTTCTGCCAGTGAGGAGGTTCACAGAGAAACTGGGAGCGAGCATAGCTGGGACTCAGATGACCTGAACTGACCAAAAGGATATTCCACAACACAGAACGTCATGCCCAATATATAAACTAGGGAAGTTTCCTGGAAGAGCATCCAGTCTGGGCTCAGGAATCAGTTCTGGCATTAATCAGCAGGTGATGAACAAAAGCATCATGCATCACTTGTTTTCTCCATTTTTATTATCATTATCATTTACCACTATTGCTGTATTTTACTTTATTTCTAATAATTAAACAGCTTTTATCTCAACATATGAGTTTCACTTTGATTTTCCTCCCCATTCCACCAGCGTGGGGGGGAGAGAGGGGGGTTTGAGCAAGCAGGTGTGTGGTGCCTAATTTTCAGTTTGAGCTTAAAACCACAACACATCCCATCTTCACCAAAGGCCTTTCCCAGCAGAAAGGAGAAATATGAAGCATTCTTGTGGCTCTGAACACATGCTGCAGCAGGGGGGATTTCTCCCTGACTCTCCCTGGGGGATTTTCTGACTGCTCTGAGCAGGTGTGTCACATCACTGCTCAAAGACCTCTGGGTCACAGCATCAAGGGTTTGTCTGTTTGACCCAAGTAAACAGGTTGAAGACACCCCTCTGAGGATCCCTGGAGGGAGCCCAGAGCAAACAAACTTAGAGAAAAACATCACTGCAGTGAAAAAGGACATCATGATTCTATCATACTGTGTCCTTGTTTCCAAGACACCAGTAAAACTAGAAGGAGAATGGAGAAAAAAGTCTGGATGTGTCACTGAAGTCACTGCAGAGACTCTGTTATCAGCAATGAGCATCCTCTACAAAGCATGCTGAATCAAAGAGTCTGATTAAGAATGATTGACATGTTCAGTGTCTTCTTACCCAGTACCCTGCTCTTGGGTTTACCCAAATTTTAGCATCTTTTTTATTGACTTAGTTGGTCAACAATACCTTTTGCTGGAAAAGATGGGGAGGGGTTGAGACGTCTTGTATCAAACAACATTTTTTTTTGGCAGTACAGTAAAAGTGTTAAATCATGGCTTCAGCAATTGACTCAAAACTCACAGGTAATGGCCCTAACTGGGACATGAAAACAATTTTTGGTACTAAATTATTCTTTTTGCTGCTGGATAGCTGTAGAGCCACAGTCATAAAACCCAGCAGCAGGCACTGCAGACAGATTTAAGATAAATCTGTTCCTGACCACAACATTGTTTGGAGAAGAGCCCCATGATTTCTTTTTCTTTTCTAAAGGAAAAGAGCAGACTGAGGTGATGGATGTTCCCCTTCATGATGCAGCTGATTTGGTGTCCCCCAAACTACAGGTCATGGTGGTTTCATTTAGATCTGCAATCTCTTTTCTCCAAGGCTTTATCCCAGGAGCTGTTATTTCAGTACAAACAGTTTGCACGGAGCGTCTGGGCAGAACAGAGACCCGAGGCTGTCACTGGCATCCATGACCATAATAACCTTACATGAGTAACACAGTAAAGCCAACAGCTAAGCTATCTTATCCTTGGACAGCTGCAGGGTTCCAATAACCCTCATTATACCACATTCTCCTCCAGGGAGTAGACAGAAAAAAAAAAAAAAAAGTAATTTATAATATGTTCAGACTGGCACAGGAACACAGACATTGTACAGTACACTATTAATTGTGAGATTCTTTTTTGTGACATATAATATTGATTTTCCTGCAGATAACCAGATATCATTAGTTTAATTAATGCTACCACAGTTTGGAATAACAGGCTGGAAAGTTCAAACTAGGGCATTTTTCAGGAGAAAAAGATAAAGCACAGCTCAGACTTCTCTGTTCATACCTGGGAATATACTGACCAGAGGGTTTCAGGGGTGTTGAGTTAGACAGTTAAGGAAAAACTTGGTAGAGGAGAGCTGGAACTGCACGCCACAGCCTGTCTGATAATGTCAGGCGGTTCAGCTGCACTCAGGGCTGAGTTTATTTTGGTACCAAGCTCCTAGGTTTTCTTCCAAACAGAGGTTGTCACATTTGCAGGCAGAGCTGAGTCACAGAGGCTGCTTCAGCCAGAGCTGTGCTCCTGTGCTGCTGGGTGTGCAGGCAGCGGGGTTGTGAACATTCCTTCTCTCTGATTGCTGCAGGAGGGAAAGAAGCAGATGAAGCTCCCAGGGACTGGTTTATGGATTGGCTGGTGCCCAGAGAAAAAGTGTGCTCCTTATTGTCTGAGCATGTGCTCTGCCATGCAAAGGGAATAAGCTTTACTCTGCTTGGGGACATTGACTTTCTTGGAAGAAGAAAACAGTGAGATACATCAAGAGCCCCACTAAGACCCTACAGAATCATAACAAAGAGATCATCCTGAAAAAAAGTGAAAGAAGTCCTGCAAAGAAGGCCAGGGACAGCACACACCGATCAGTCTTCTGAGTGAGGAATCTCTGACACGTCTTAAAGTTTAGTTTGTCAATGTTACAGTCTAGCAGAAGGCATCTGATATGTGGGCTGAAACTATAATAGATAGAGTCTGTCAGCTCAACATCAGCTTGCTAATGTGTCTGGACTCCTGTGGTCCTTAGTCTCAAAACAATGGCAGAAGGAGAAGAGCAATCACTTGATCATCACACAGGTCAGGAAATAGAGGAGTAGAAGGAGAAACCTATTTTCTTTCATCTGGCACACTGGGAAGTTAAAAAGCATTGTGTGGGTTTTAGTCCAGGGGGTTCAACAGAAGACAGGCCAGAGAAGATGATACTGATATTTGGTCTTTGACGAGGGGATGGCCACTACACACCAGTGTAGAGCGCCTGTGCAGACCCTTATATGGCTAACTCATGAGAACTATCCCAAAATAAGAGAATCCAAGAAGTCTGCTCTGAGGGTAAGATGTGAGTAATGGCAGAGCCTGCAGGAGGGCAAAACCTCAGCTCTAGCTATGTGTTCTGTTTAAAGGTAGCAGAATACATGGTTTGTCTTAAAAAATCAGGCCAATTTGGGCAAGTAGTTCTATCAGGAGATGGCATTGCTCTGCTTTGGTGTATTTGTAAAAAAATAGTGCCATTGCCCTTAATGAAGAAGAAACTGCTCTTGGTTTCATACAGAGCTAGATGAAGAAGGGTCTCTCCAACAGTGCAATGGAAAGCTCGCAAACTTTCTTCTTCATGAGATTTATAGTATAAGTCTTGTGTTCTCCTTGCTCTGAAGAAGGGCTTATTATTGCAGGCATTAGCCAATGGGACAACTGGTCCCTAAAAACCTGCTGAAAATTGTGCCTTAGACTTTTTTCTGTTCTTCATCAGATGAGCTATCTCTGAGCTCATAAACTTCAGTAAGAATCTAACTTGCAGTAATTGACGGATTGAAGAAGGATGTGTTTATAGTTCTTAGCTAAAGTTGAAAGCTTCCTCAGCAGTTGTTGAGGTGTGACTGGTCAGCTGAGTGAGGGGTGTTTTCCAGTTCCTGTCTGTAGCATGGAACAGGCATTTCTGTGGCAGCACAAGAGCACTCTTGATGAGTGTATCAGTACTGCAACTCGCATGTGAACTCTGACCTCAATACCTGTCTGGGTCTTCTTCCTTTACAATTTAGACAGCCACTTTTACAAGCCTTTTAACTACCTAATCATTCAAATATCCTCCAAACCCAAGAATGAAATGTTTGTGAGTATTGTTGAAACAAAGCAGTTTCCCAATGTACCCCCAACATTTGCTTTGCATTATCCCCACTGTCCTCACATTTTCTTCTTTACGAGTTCAATTTTAGCAGCTCTGACCTTGTGGAACCTTTTCTCAGCCACAAGTGTCAGCGATCAACTTCTAGTCTGTCTCAAAAAAGCTTTGCAATGTAGTCTGTCTTTCCTGCCAAGCATCATAAAGTACATTGATACCTTCTGCTGTTCCATCCTCTAGGCAACCACACCTCATCTGCATTTATTGCTGCAGGGAGAGTGGGGTGATGAGACCAACACTTCCTGCAGGCTGAATGAGAACTGCAGCTGAGGATTTTGTGCAAGCACCAGAAGTGCAGAATTGTCTCCCTCCCTTTTGGAGACATGACTGAACAATCACTTTTTCTTTTTTTTTTGTTTTCCTCGTGAAGAAAAATAAATCTTTTTAACATTTTGCCAATCCTCCAAATAAGAAACTTTGAAACTCCAAAATGAAGTAAAGGCAAGTTTTGAGATCTTTAACAGCTACTCTTAGCAACTGTAAGCTGCCAAAGATTGATATTCTTTCTACCAGATAGGTTGGATATAATGAAAACACAGGGTAATAAGATAGGAAACTGTTATCTAGTCAGTACAAACTGTTAACTAAATCAATAAATTACAGACTTGGGAACTTCTGTAGGCTAAATTATTGCTGAATTACTTCTCTGGAGAACTACCTCCAATTTAAAAGTTCATTTACTTTTATAAGATATTGGGTAGAAGTCTGCAAGGAGACTGGAGCTACTTCATATATAACTGAAGGAAGTTAAAACGCTGAAAAGAAAAATTATGACTAGTAGAAGTGCTGAGCAGTATCTACATTTCTTACAATGTGCAATTCCCAGTGTGAGTGCAAAAGTCATGGCTTACAGAAGTGATTTTTTTTCTGGGATGCTCATTGGAATTACCTTACAAATCCTTGTTTTTGGAAAGTACTGAATGAAACTTCTGAACAATTAAGCTCCCATAACAAATGTCACAATGAACATTCAGTGCCACTAGTCATGTCTGTGACCTCAGCCTTGCTGTTGCCAGTGTGAGACGAGTTCAAATTCCCCACCCACTTTCCAACTGGAAGATTATATGGAGTGAATGAAATAGTTCTTTGCTGCCAACTTGATTTTAATTATACATGTCCTAACCTTTAGAAAATGTATTTAGATTTTAAAATAATAGTGTGGGGGAGAGTGACACAGGAAATGTATGCTTTACTAAGGGACAAAAGACATTTTCTTTAAGTGATGAACAGATGTGAAAATGACAATAATACACATGAGCTCTTGGAACAAAGGGATCATCCAGATGAAGAATATTATGTTTCTGCAGTAGTTTAATCCTGTAATCCTTATGTGAAGCTTTGATTACAGATTAATATGATATCAATGAGGCCTTTATCACTTGTGGTGCTGAGATAAGATTAAGTGACCTGCTCATAGTCATGGTAAATCTCTGGCAAGACTGAAGCTGACCCCATGCTTCCTTACTCTTTGTTTTCATAAATTTTCAGGCTACAACTTTTGTCTTTGTCTCAGTCAAAGGGCCGGGAAAGGAAGGTGAGAGTGAAACCAATGAAAATAAGGAAAGAATTATTTACATCCAACTGGAGCTAGGCTGGGGGATGCAAATGGGAAATCTGCAACCCCTTGCTCTCTAGGTGTCACAATCAAATCCCTTCCTTGTGTGGGGCAGAGGTTTCCAGATCACAGCTTGCACTCAGAGTTTTACACAACTGAAAATACTTGCAATTGTGTCAGCAAAAGGGGAGAAGTTGTTTTAGGTCATTGTGACATGTCACCTTGAACACCAGCAATCCGACATTAAAATTAACAAAACTGGTATCCAATTTGAAATATTTTGCAAATGCCTTGTATTTCCATAATTTTTATTTCCCATCCTCTGCGTACATCCATATCTACAAAGACTCCACATGGGGTGCTCCAAAGCCAAGTTATTTGCAGTCAAGAGAAACAGGTTCAGTCCCTGAAGCAGGAGGTGAAGAGAAGGCAGAAAAACCAGCTTGAGCATTTGAATCCCTTACCATCACTTTTCCCTCTCTTGCTCCTGCCTATTAGCCCAGTGGTGATTCACAGCATCCAT
Organism: Tichodroma muraria; assembly: GCA_013390105.1. Classification (NCBI taxonomy): domain Eukaryota; kingdom Metazoa; phylum Chordata; class Aves; order Passeriformes; family Sittidae; genus Tichodroma; species Tichodroma muraria. Next base: position 109,863 of record WAAG01017796.1, read on the forward strand.
GCCGAATCAGGATTCCCATTGGTACCACAGCCTCTCACATCTGAGAGTATTTCTATCCTCTTGACTCTAAGTATGAAGATCTCCTCTTTCCCTTCTCACCTTAGCTGGTAAAGTGCACCACGTGGCTCTGACCTGGGATCAGGACAGCAGCTGTTGATTTAGGATCATAGAATCATTGTGTTGGAAAAGAACTTAAAGATCATCTAGTTCCAACCTCCTGCCATGGGTAGCGATGCCTTCCACTGGCCCAGGTCACCCAATGCCCCATCCAACCTTGCCGTGAGCACTTCCAGAGATGGGCCATCCACAACTTCTCTGGGCAACAGAGAGACAGAAGTTTTTAAAACACTTCTCTTGAATGCATGCAGTATCAGAAATTTGTAGTACCTCTGGATGACCAACTCCTGTGCCTACCCTTCCACCACAATAAATTAATGCATAGCTGATGGAATTACTTGATATCAAATACCAGATGCTGAGGAGATATGGCTGCCTGCTTGCAACATCTGTATCCAAGTTGGAGGACTTGGGATTGATGGGTCTCTGATGTGACCTGGCAAAGCCCATTCCTCAGTCCTGCTTTGAGATCACTCTTGTAAAACTTATAAACCTGTCTTTTTTTTTTTTTAATGGCAAAGGAGATCTTCAAACTGTGACTGGACGACAAGCCCAACAAATGTTAATGCTGTTTGAAGCTGGATCCAACCACTCCAGCCAGCTGCCTTCAGATGTCGAAAGTGACTGACTTTGTTTTATGTGGCAGATATGAGGCAACCAAGAGCTGGTCTAATTGCAGATTTCCATATGGCAAAAGCCTTTCTTTGAAAAGGGCATCAAAAGGAAAAGATTAAAACATTCAGAACCATGTGGAAGGAAAAGGAAACAACTATTTGGAGCAGATCTGGCTTCAGGGGAGCAGTGAGGCTAAGCAGTAGTCTGGAACTGGCTGAGGATTTTGTCCCAGATCCCTTCACCTTACACCCATTCCCCATGCTCTCTAAGCAGCTCTATGCTATCATCCCCACACCTTTTTGTGGTTGTTTTGCTCTTTTTCATCACTTCAAGATGACACTGAGGAGCATCTTGATGCAAATGTGAAGCCAGAAGTTTCCACACATGCTGACTGAAAGCTGAATCAGTAAGAAGAAAGAAATGTGAGACAGAAGAGCTCCATCACACTACAAAATCTGCTTTTCATCATCCTCTGGTAGATGAGATTTTCCTTTGGCTTCTCCTGGAAATCTCTGGCACTAAGTCCATCAGAATGGCCACCAAAGGTCCAGCTAATGCAGGATATTTTTCTCACGAAGTGGCTGAGGGTGGGTGCCAGATAAGCAATAAGATGGATTCAGGTATGCACTGACAATCTGCCAACATCAAGAGAACTAAAGCCCTGTGAGGTACAGTCCCCTGCCTGCTGTGCCCTACCACCTGCCTTCAAGAGATAATCAACCCATTCTTTCAGAGACTCTTACAGAAGCACAGAAGCAATCTCCATAGAACCCAAGGACAGCATCCTCATCTTCATTATTGCTAGGTCATTGTCAAGGAAGACTCATCCCTTGGCTGAGTATTATAAAGGAATCATAGAATCATTTAGGTTGGAAAAGACCTCCAAAATCATTAAGTCCAACCATTAACCCAGCACTGCCACTTTCACCACTAAACCATGTCCCCAGGTGCCACATTTACATGATTTCTAAACACCACCAGAGATGGTGACTCCACCACTTCCCTGGGAAGCCTGTTTCATTGTCCTCAAAACCACTGTAAGGGGTCTTACTGTTCCTGGGAGGTCTCCAGGGCCAACATTCATCTGCTGAGTTTCCTCACTGAAGTGGAAATTCTCTTGCTATGGAGCAATTTTTGTGAGGCGTTTATAAAGATCAAGGGCATGATAACACACAGGTGTAAGGCATTCTGGCTTCTGGTTGAAGGACTGAAGTGTTCTAAACCATCTCTGTCAGACTATTAATTTCCCTGGGACATGCTTTTTGGATGGATGGGCTTTTGCTTCATGTGACCTGATGGTATGGCAGGACTTCAGAATGCTTTTCCAGAGATGTCTTACTCTAGATAGAGAGCTTCATCTGCATCCACAGAAAACCTCATCAGTGTAATGACACAGGGAGTGCTGTGCAAACCTCCCAGGGAGCACAGTGAGCAAGGGTGGCTCTGGCAAGCTTTGGAGGAAACCAGGGCAGGGTTGTATCCACCAAACAAGAAGGAAGGTCACTCTGACAGTAGATCCCTACATCCTCCTCTTTCGAGAACCCCTCCCACTGGCACATAGCCATGCCTTGGCTCCTTTCCAGCACTACAGCATTTCAGCCAGGGGAAATTTGTACAGAGCCTGAAGGGAGATGGGGAGCTCTGTAAATCCTCCAGCCCAGACTGTTTCTGTTGATCCGTGGCAGCATGCGTTGTATGTCCTGGTATCAATGTGATAAATGTTGTGCTGACTTCTGCATTGTGTGTGGCTCGTTCTAAATATTGTCTGCTGGAAAGTAAATAACAGCAGATGAGCAAATGGGGCTGTGATGACATTTCAGTGTCCATAATGTTTCCATCCACAAAATGCAGCAGTTATGCATCACTTTAACGGTAGGAATAGATAAGCAGTCAGCTATCTGTATCCGGAAAATCAAAGAGGAAAGCAACATTAGAGGAAATAGATTGGCAGTGTGTGTTCAAGGGCAATGAGTCATCCTTGCCACAAATAAGGCTCAGAATGAGGAATACTAATAATTAGGCAGCATATTTCAAAAGTTCAGCTCTTTCCTCCTTTCCCAAATTATCTCTTATGCCCTGGGGATGTTTTGGAATGACAGTGTCTGCTTTGGGATGTAGACATGAAGAAAATCCACTGTGGGAAGAAATGACCAAACAGCAGAGCAAAATAAAGTTGAGCTCTAAAGTTTCTTTTTCCCTGAAGCTCAGGTGTCCCCTCCAGAGGAAACTGTCATGATGCTGCTCAGCCAAGAGAACAAACACATCCCAGAGGAGGACAAAGCCTGTGGCCACTGAACTCAGCACTTGCAGGAAACATCAACAGCACCTGCCTTCTCCCTTTCCCCATGATACTTACTCCCCTGAGCTTGCTCCCTTCTGCTCTCGTTCAGGGAATGAAACAGGTCCCTCTAGTGGGTGAATCCAGGAGAAAAGGACGTGTTTCCCATTTTGGTACACTGTCTCTTCCCCTCTCGAAGTTCACACCTTCTGTTTTACTGAAGCTGCCTTAGGTTGAAAATAAAGAGGATTTTGACCCTGAATCAGGCTGGGTCTCACCCTAGTCTAAATCTTCAACTATCTGAATTTGAAATTTCCAAAGAGCAGATTTGGAAAAAGAATACTAATTCCACTGTGAATGCCAGCTCTGGTTTCTTGGAGGTGAGAAACAAAGATAAATGACAGGTGTTGTCTTTACTTAGGAGGATTAGTAAGAAAGAAGACTTTTTGAACTTTCAACATTTCTGAGTATGAATCACAGAATCAATAAAGTTGCAAAAGACCTCTAGGTCATCAAGTCCAACCTATGACTGAATGCCACCATGATCACTAAATCATATCACAAAGGGCCATGTCTACTTGCTTTACAAATGCTTCCAGAGATGGTGACTTCACCACTTCCCTGGGGAGCCTGTTCCAATGCCTAATCACACTTTCCGTGAAAATTTTTTTCCTAACAGTTTCCTAATAATGACATAATTAACATTTAGTCCTAAAACCTCTGAATCACAGAGATGTTTGGGCCTGTCCTAGGAGAAGGCTTATCCCTTTCTGAACTGGAATAACCAGCAAACAAGAGTTCTTGTGAAACCGCAGGTCTGCAGTGTCATCCCCGTTCCTTCCCTGCTTCCCTCTGCTGCAGAGCTCTGATTGCAGCGGCCTGACTGACTTCAAGCGCTGGCAAATGTCATCACTGACACTGCTGTGGTGGGTGCACACCATCATTATAATCTGTATGCATTTAGCCATCCCAGCATGATAAGAGAATGATTAGGAGAATAGTTAGAGAGTAAATTAAAAACTCCCAGCAGTTTCCTGTGTGAAGGTACTAACTTACAGGCATATTTTTTCACAGCATTACTGAAAAATGCCATTAGTTATACCTGTGAATACGTGTTAGATTTAAACCCCTGGTGAGAATTTTTATTAATATACAAATATGTTAGGGCTCTTATGCTGCTTAAAATGTAATTAACCATCTTCTGAAGATTAAGGGTGCATAATCATAAAAGAAGTGCACTCTTGTGCATTTAATTCTTCTAATCTGCTTTATGTTGATGTTAGTGTAGAAGAATAATCGCTAGTTTGCCTAAATAGTTTGGGTTTCTGCTGTAGGAAGAAATTGTTATAGGATGTACTTCTAAACTTAAAATTTGGTAGGCTTACAGTGATGGAGGATGATGAAGTGCACAGAGAGATTAGGGAAAAAATGCTTCTTTTATTCTGTTGCTGCCGTTGCAAATGCCCTGCAGTGGTAAAGCTGTGTTTCTGACAGTTTCATTCAGCAGACAAAAAGGAAGAAGGGACAGGCACACCCAGTGAATGACAAAGATAAGAGCAATAAACTTTCAGTAGTCTCCTTAAGTACTAATTTAAACACATAATGTGTCATGTGGGGATTCAACAAGATTTTCTGAGAAGTATGTGTAAAATGAGCAACCAACACAAGGCAGAGAGACTTTTGATTTGCTGTGTTGTAGTAAGAGAGCTGAGTTTGTGAAATACACTCTAAAAAAATAAATTAATGATTTTATGTTGTCATTAAAAGATGCTATTAGAGTAGTCCTTCCTCACAGGGCTGTCACAGTCCCCATGAAACATCAATCAGGATTATTTGAAAAGAGGTGAAAACCTTTAGGGCCACAGAGTACGGCTCTTCAGGGGCAGATTTTTCCTAGCAACATGATCCACAAAATCATTAGGTAAGTTAGAGAGCTCCACAGAAATATATTTTGTTCCCCTTCTCTCCCAGCAGGACTTCTTGCAAACTAAGAAAAAACAATGAAAACTGTGGGATGAAGGCAGTTGCTGAGAGTCATGACTGCATGACTACACACTGAAGGTGTGTAATACATGTGCAGCCTGTTCCTAGCAGAGTCAGTGGGACAGAAAATCCCATGAAAAACATGGGATGAAGAGCCCATGCCACTCCTGCTTTTGTGGAGGAGTCAGAGGGGATGGAGACTGGCTGGTGTTCCATTAAGACCACCAAAGAGGGGAGTTTCCTCCTCACTGGAATAAGCAGGGGCTCTGCAAGGTCCTGTAGGAAAGCAGCTTCAACAATTTTAAAAACTGAGAAACAATTCCATATTCATGCCATACTTTTNGGGGGTCCTTTAAGCACTCAGTTCTTTGTGGGGCCAATAACATTTTGCAGCAGATTGTTGTGGCTGAGCAGACCCTGCTCCAGGGCAGACTTGTGACAGTGTGACTACAGGGAACGGTGACACACAACCCAAGAAGGGCTCCTTGGCTGCTTTGTGCTTGTTTTCATTATTTCCAAGTGAATGCAGAGGCATTATTGAAAGTTGCTTGTTTTCATTACAGCTTCCTTCTGACAGGTGACAGGCAGCAGGACAGGTTGCTCTGGGCCCTTCGCCATGCCGAGCTCTTGAGGCAAAGCTGCTTTCTGTGATTCCCTAAAGGAGGCAGCTGCCAGGCTCCTTGTGGCCACCTGTGCTCAGGGACCGGCATGCAGCATGTCAGAGAAACCCTTCCTGTGGAGAGAACACACAGCTTTCCTCCCTTGGCACTGACAGGGAGACACAGAAGCTGCCACCTGGGGAGCAGTGGCAGGGGAAACTCCTGCTTCCCGAGTCAAAACCCAGCACAGCAGCAGAGAAACCCCCCCAGGTTTTCCATCAGGCCCACAGACCAGGGTGTTACACAAAGACCATATTGCATTTCTAGTCTTTAACTAGCAATCCTTTACAAAACTGCAGGGAGATACCGAAGGTTGTTAGAGCATGAATAGTGTTTCAGATCCATTTGATGTTTTGTCCCAAGCTGATATTCCCCACTGCCTGCTTCCCGTGGCACTGGGTGCAGACTGCCCCTCTGTTTCGACAGGTGCCAGAAGCACCAGCACGGAGCTGAAGGGTGCTGTCAGATCAGAGCAGGCTTCAGCCACATGCATATCCTGGCTTGAACCTAGGCTTTTCAGAGAGACATTAAGTAGGTTAAATCTTAAAATCTTACTTAAAATTGCTGACAAGTTGAGTGCTCAATTCCCTTAGGATTTTTGAGCAGGTGGAATATATATATCCCAGCCAATGGAAAGGACACCAGGTTCCCATCCCCAGCTTGTTTAAGGACTGCTAGTGTGAACAACCTTGGCTGAAGTGCCCTTGAGAACCTGATTAATTCTGCTTGCCATTCAATCTTGCGCTAAATAAGACATGAAGCTCCACACACAAAACCAGCCATTCTTCTGTTCTAACAGTTTGCTGTCAACACAAGACAATAAAATATGAATATTTTAGATTCATAATGCAGACAAATAGGAAATAGGAGCTGTATTGTGCTTCACATGCACGGCTAACTCAGTAATGCTAATGTGATTATCTCACTGAACTTTTGCGCTGTCGCTTAAGGGTAACTTTGCCTTGCTTAGCTGGGGTATACATATTTGTTCCACACAGGCCTAATATCTTTTTTAAGTTTGTAGAAGGAAGGAAGCCTGATTTCCCTTTTTGAAATCCCTGATTTCTGTTACAAGGTAGCATCCTTTCTTAGCATTAAAGTCTTGGGCACAAAAATCATAAAATTATGGAGTTTTTGGTTCTTGGAGAAGTAAGGATGGTGGCTAGCAGAACTACCACCCTGGACTTCCAGGAGGAATATTTTGCCTGTTTAAGAGATTGATTCACAGAGTCCCTTGGGAAGCAGTGCCAAGGAGTTCAGAAAGGGCAAAGGAGTTCAGGAAGGCTGGAGATTTTTCAAGAAGGAAATCTTAAAGGTGCAGGAGTAAGCTATCTCCAGGTGCTGAAAGCTAGCTGGAACTCAGAGAAAAAGAAAAGACTTCATGACCTTTTGAAAAAGGGGCAGGCAATTCAGGAGGACTACTGTGATATCACGAGGTTAGCAGGGTCAAAATTAGAATTTAAATGAGAAAAATTAGAAACACATCAGAAACAGAAAAAGCCCAACTGAAACTTAATTCGGCTATTACAGTCAAGAGCTATAAAAGATGTTTCTACAAGTACAAAAGGAGAGCTAAGGAGAATTTTCATCCTTCACTGGATGTATGGGGGAACATGACAAAAGATGAGGAAAAGGCTGAGGTTCTTAATGTCTTTTTTGCCTCAGTCTTTAATAGTAAGATCAGTTGTTCTGAGAGTACCCAGACTCCTGAGCTGAAAGACAGGGATGAGGAAATGGTCAGCCACGTGCTACACTACTTAGGCAGACATAAGTCTATGCAGTCAGATGGAATACAGAAAAGGATAGTTCCTTTAGTAACAGCTGGCAGAAGTGCTCCCTGAGCCCCTTTCAATCATTTACCAGCAGTCCCAGATAACCTGGGAAGTCCCAGGTGACTGTAGCAAATGGTACACCCATCTTCAAGAAAGGTTGGAAGGAGGAAAGGGGAACTGCAAGAAAAGAAGATCCCTGCCCAGCCAAATCATCCTTCTGCCTTGCTTGCTACTGCCTACTCCTGTGATTTTAGATGTCTCTTCAAAGGAGACCAACACTCACAGACCACAGGACCTTCAAAAGCAGGTTCCCAGGGAACTTTCTGGACTTGCTCCTTCAGCAGCCCAGAGTCTGTTCTCCCCACATGCATGGTCAAGGTTTTGCTGGCAATTGAATGGACATTTGACAGAGGTGTTTCACAGACTAAGAAAATGATGGGTGTGTGTGTATGTCTGTCAGAAAAATGGGGAAGATGTTGGGAAGTGGGAGACTTGGCATGACATAAATGCTATGAGTTAAGGAGTGGATGTTGTTGTGGTTTCAGCTGGGTACAGTTAATTTCTTGTCAGTAGCTGGTCTAGTGCTGTGTTTTGGATTCAGTATGACGATGTTGGTAATACACTGATGTTCTGATTGGTGCTAAAATATATGGTATACATACGGATATGTTTATCCAGAATCAAGGGTTTTTTTCTGCTTTGTGCTCTGCCAGTGAGGAGTTACAAAAACCACAAACCCAAAAAACTGGGAGGGAGGAGTATAATTAGGACAGGTGTCCCAAACTGGCCAGAGGGATATCCCATAAGCCATGATGGCCAGTATATAAAATGGGGGACTTACCTGGAAGGGGAGCTGATGGGTGTTTGGCAAAGGGTCTGGCATAGTCAGTGGATGGTGATCAATTTATCAATTTTATTGTGCATCACATTTTTTTTTTAATTTTAAGTCTTCGTTTTTATAAATTCTTTTAATTTACTTTCTTCCAATTGTTAACCTATTCTTATCAAACTTACCGGTTTGCACGTAGATTTCCACCTCAGATTCAACTCCAGTGGGAAAGTAAAGGGGGATGGGAGTGGGGAGTGTGGGGTTGGGGGTGCAGGTGTGGGATGCAGGAGTGACCGACTTCAAGGTGCTCAGTTGCCAGCTGGGCAGCACCTCATAGCCTCTTTTCCCGAGCTTCCAGCAGAGTGCCACAAGCAGCACCAAGATTCCAGCAATGGCCCAGAACTGCCACTGTAACAAGACAGCCCAGAGCACAGGTCCCCATGATCCTCCAGTCTGCTCCACAGCCTTGTGTTCCAGCTCCTCCAGCATCCAGATCATCTGCTGGCTGAGGAACTCAGAACGGTGCTGCATGCGCTGGTGTGTGTGCTCATCCAGCTCACCATTAACCACCTTGGCATTCTGGAGGACGGTTTTCACCAGCGTGACCAGGAACATCAGGATAGACGTGGTCCTCAGGAGGACAGAGAGAAGGGTTTGGCAGCTCTGCCTTTGTGTTCCATCTCTCATCCAGCCTGTGTGCACACTCACTCTGTCTCAGGCTGGACAGCATTGCCTGCTGCTCTCATTTATACCTGCCCCTCATTGTGATGTCCCTTATGATTTCACTGGCACCAGAGCCATCACAGTCAGGCCAGCCCCGTTCCTCACACCCACCCCAGCTCAGACCCTCACAATGGCCCCAAGAAACCAAAGTCCCGACAACCACCAAACGCAAACCCACCGCTCTGGAACGGCCCCCAGAGCCTCCCTTTAAAAAACAGGACAACACTCCCCTGAACCCTTGGCAAACATAAAATTGGATGATGTGATTCCTGGGTGCTTTGTTCCTTGAGATCCCCTGTGGTGAGATGGGATCTGTTCCCCTGGCACTGATCTCTGTGTCCTTGCAGAGGTGCTCTTGGGGCCTTTGTGACACTCCTGTGTGTGAGGTACAGAGAAGGACTTGGGGGTTCTTGTGGATGAAAGGCTGGCAATGAGCCAACAGTGTGCATTCACAGCCCAGAAAGCCAGTGGAATCCTGGGCTGCTTCAGAAGAAACATGAGCAGTAGGCTGAGGGAGATGCTTCTGCCCTCAGGAGGCTCTACCTGGAGCCCTGTGTCCAGGCCTGGGCTCCTCAGCACAAGGAAGATGTGGAGCTGTTGCAGCGGAGGAGGCCATGAAGATGATCAGAGGGCAGGAGCACAGAGTCCTGTGAAGGGTGGGTCTGGCCTGTCTGTGGTATCTCTGGTGCCAGTGACATCTCAAGGGATGTCACAACAAGGGGTGTGTAGAAGTAGCACCAGCAGGCAGTGCTGCCCCGGTACAGCGGGCTGGCCCTGGCTGTGACGTCTCTGGTACGAGCGACATCACAATGAGGAGCAGGTATAAATGGCAGCAGCAAGCAGCACTGCCCCAAGCCAGCCTGGATGAGCAGCAAGTGGATACATGCAGCCAGATGCTGCACTGGATGAGGGCGGGACCACAAACACAGGCACCTGAGAGACTGCTTCCCACCCTGCATCCAGGGCCCAGTCCCTTCCAGGAACATCTTGCAAAGGGCATGGTGCCGCCACTGGGACTGGGTGCAGGCTTTGCTGCCTGCCAGCTGCCTAGCCCCCTCTCCTTCCTGCCCACTGTTTCCCATCCCTTCTTCCTTCCTTTCCCTCCTTTTCTTTGAAGGGAAAAGCTCCCTTCATTTCTCTTTTCTTCCTTCCCTCCCTTCTCAGCCCTGCTGCACTCCTCTCCCTTCTCTTGCAGGTCATAATGGTCATACTACTCCTCTTCTGGCTTGTGCAATGGATCTGCCATTGCACCAATGTGTACCTGGGAGAGGACCTCAACCAGCAGAGGACTCAGATGCTGCAGGAGTTGGTCCACGAGACCATGGAGCACATTGTTGGGTCCTGGGGAGCCGTGCTCTGGACTGCCTTGCAGCAATGGCTGTTCTGGGCTGTTGCTGGCACCCTGGTGCCGCTCATGGCACTCTACTGGTGGCTCAAGAAAAGGATCTGTGAGCTGGACAACAGCAGGGACTCAGAGAGTGAAGAAAGTGAGGAAGAAATTCCTGCTGAGATGAGTATGATCTGTATCTTTTCAAGACGCTTCCAGCTGTCAGTGCCGAAGCTGGTCTCCAAGAGACGGGTGGTGCAGGAGCTGCTGAGTGACCTCCTCCAAGTCTCCCATAGTCTCTTTTCAGACAGCTTCTTCCCGGTGCTGGAACCAGTCATTGGGGTGGGCAGTGCCTGCGAAGGATGGAGTCCCCATAAGGAGGAGGATGTTGTCTACTGCATGTTCGTGCCCCTGAAGCCGCCCCCCGGGCATGCCTTCCACCTGGAACCAGACACTGTGGGGGAGATGCCACAGACGAGCATGCGTGTCCGAGTGGAGCTGGTGTGCACTTGCACCGGGGAGCAGCCTGACCAGAACATGCTCTGCTTCCTCCACCACTCGGAGGAGGAGCTGAAGAGAAATCAGGTGACCAGCCTTCTACACACCCTCTGCACTGGCCCTTACCTAGATGGGGAGAAAATTGCCCTCTGGTTCCAGACGTTTGTGATCTCAGCCTGGTCAGTGGTGCCTCAGTCCCGCCACTACAGCATGAAGGTGCTTCCCTCCTGCCGCTCCTGCAAGATGAAGCTGATGAAAGCCTCTGGGAGAAGCCTCTTTGTGGAGACAGTATTTAGTGTGCAGCAAGGTGACTCGGACATCTTCCTGAGTAGCCAGCCTACAGAGGCCCAATTCCCCCCAAGCACGACGTGGCTGGAGAGCTATGCTGTGGCAGAGGCAAAGTTCTTCAGGCATGTCGCCATGCAGGCCCCACCCCACAGCTGCCACCTCAAATGCCTGCGGCTCTGCGCTCGCCTTCTGGAGGGCTCAGGCCTTTCTATCTATGCCTTGAAAACCACGGTCATGCACCTCCTGACCTTGATCCCTCTGTCAGAATGGCAGCACAGGTATCTCCTGATGCGTGTGGATGACATCATGCGCTACCTGCGCTGTTGCCTAGAGGAGAAACGCCTCAAGCACTTCTTCTTTGGCAACGAGGACATGCCTGAGGACATCTCCTTGCCCCCAGACTTCCAAGAAGCACAGCCCCTAAACCTCTTCCAGCACCTGGCACAGGATCCAGCCGCCCAGACTGAGACACTGAAGGAGTTTGATGAGCTGCAGCATCATCTCTACTTTGGATTCTGAATGAGGCAACTGTAGAATTACAGAGTCACAGAATCGTAGAATTGTAGAACTGTAGAAGACTAGAATTGTTAGGTTTCTAGGAAAATACTTCCAATATCATCCTAACCATACTTTGACCTTCTGGGAGCTTTAGTTGATGTAAAGTTTACAACAAATGGCGTGTTTGAATGGTGTGTATCTCTGAATGTCTGTGCATCAACTTGGCATGGAACGTGGCTGCTCAGCTACCACAGAGTTGGAGATTATTTGGTAGAAGACCTGAGGCAGTGGGCTCTGTTTTTTCTGATTCCCTGCCTACAGCTCCCTCACTGTCTGTGCTCCTGCACTGGGGAGAAAGGAATAATTGGTTACAATTATTGTGACCTCCACAGCTGTGCTCACTACCAAGTGGCATTTAATGTTGCTGCCCTTCAGCTGCTCCAGCAAATGCCTTTTTTGAGACAGTCCATTCCTCCTGCGAGCTTTACTGGGTACAAAGACGGCAATAAATGATATATTTGAGCAAACACTTCATCTGTGAGTCTCCCTGCATCACTTTGTCAGGGAGCACAGGTATAGGGTACTGGCTGCTCAGCTACTGCAGAGTCCGGGAAAGTTTTGCGGAAGAGCTGCCGGGTGGGCTGGATGCAGCACTTGAGGACAGAGTGGGCTGTCTGGTTTCAGGATTCTTGTTGTTGTGGGTTAGTCTCAGTAGGCAGTTTGGTATCTCACAACAATTTAACAATTTAACAGTTGAAAGCAAGTAAATTAGAAGAATTTTTAAAAATGAAGAGTTAAAAAAAAAAAGAACAAGTGACGCACAATTCAATTGATGACCTCATGCTAACTGATGCCAGACCCTTTCCTGAACACTGATCAGCTTCCATTCCAGGGAAATATATTTTATACAGGCTGGAGCACCTGTCCTGTAAGAACAGGCTGAGAGCTGGGGGTGTTCATCCTGGAGAAAAGAAAGCTCCAGGGAAAACTCATTGCAGCCTTCCAGTACTTGAAAGGGAGCTTATAAAAAACAAGGGAAAGTGACTTTTTATATGGTCAGAATAATGATAGGACAAGGCTGAACAGTTCTTTATTAAAGAGGAGATTTAGACTGCATATTAGGAAGAAGCTTTTTATTGTGAAAATGCTGAGGCCCTGGCACAGGTTGCCCAGAGCAGCTGTGGCTGACTCATCCCTGGGAGTGATCAAGGCCAGGCTGGATGGGGCTCTGAGCAAGCTGGTGTGGTGGAAGGTGTCCCTGCCCATGAGAAGGAGATTAGAGCTCTAGATGAGCTTCAAGATCCCTTCCTACCCCAACCATTCCAGGATTCTGTGATCTTGGGTGATGTCTTCGGATGTGGGCCTTGTCCAGGAGCAGGAGGGGAGCCTGTTGCTGTGAGGATCAGCATCCTGGGGCAGCTGGTGCAGGGCTGCCAAAGGCTGCCTGTGCACAGCCATACACAGCAGAGCTGGAGAAGGCTCTGCAACACAATTCTGAGGGAGCTGGGAGTGTGTAGCCTGGAGAAAAGGAGGCTCTGGGGAAGCCTCATTGCTCTCAACAACTCCCTGAAAGCTGGTAGCAAGGTAAAGGTCAGTACTTTCTCCCAGGTAACAAGTTACAGGACAAGAGGAAATGGCCTCAAGTTGCATGGGGGGTAGTTTAGATGAGATATTTGGGAAACGTTTCTTCCTGGAAAGGGTTGTCAAGCATAGGAGCAGGCATCCCAGGGACGTGGTGAAGTCACCATCCCTAGAAATGTTTAAGAAACGCTTCAAGTGCCTGGAGGTAGCACTTGAGGACATTGGCTAGTGGTGACCAAGGTGGTGGTGTTGGGCTGGAGCTTCGACTCGGTGATCTTAAAGGTCTTTTCCAACCTTAACAAGTCCAGGATTTAGGTACTGTTTTTGTCAAAGGAATCATCACTGTGTATTGAAATACATTCCCACATACATACTATGTGTGATAATCTCCGACTGCTCAACATACAGCATTTGCTCTTGCTTGAGGTAAAACAGTTTGCAGGGAAGTTACCTTTGCCCTTTGCATCTTCCTGCATCAGGCACTAGAGCAACCTGACTTTTTGCCATAACATCTGATGTCCCCTCTTAATGGGATGGTATGCTGATGCTTTCTTCCATTTCCAGGGCCCTCTGCACACCATTGTTAAAACAATTACACAGATCTTTCTTTTCCTACTGAAGAACTGTGTAGAGGTCTCAAACTATGTTCCAGCTGGGAACATGCTATCAGTCATCACATGAGATAAAAGACTGCTTCCCATATGTCTTCTGATGCTTGCCTCATTTACAGGTGTCTTTGCCTTGGATGCCTGTGCCTTCTGTATGAGGAGAAGAGAAAGGTGGGCCTGATGTTCTCCCTGCAAATTTGTAGATGTACTTAGTCAACACTGAAGATAACCAAAGTATTCCATGCTTTGAAATCCCTCACCAGATCTTGCTGCCCATGAAACAAAGGAAATATGCAGCTTTTTTATTAAAATGAATGAATAATAACTGAATAATGAATATCTGTGATTAAAATCCCCAGTATCACAGCCCCATCTAATGGACTGGCTGAAAGATATTCAAAGGACCTACAAAAAGTCTATCTGCTCTCTAGCAAAATACATTATCATGATAAACAGGACCCTGTGGCATATTAAACCCTTAATTATGGCACAGGAGGCATTTTCTCTGAAAATTAAAAAGGTTGCAAAATGGCTACAGTCTCTGGAAGGCAATTCTTAGAAGCAAAATGTAACTCAGTGTTAGTGACTCCTTTATCTACCTCCTTCAGTGTTCTCCTGGCACGGATTAACTTGGAGAGGGGAGTCTCCATATTTCTTAGTCATGTTATCATTATGCCAATGACTCTGGAATGCCATAATCCTACAGAGCAGCATGGGCCCAAGGGAAAACACATGGAAATCACAGAGAGAAGAGAGATATCAGTTAATCCAGGCTTCATTTGCTATTGTATATTGGAGACCTTTTTTTTTTTTTTAAGATTTATGAAAAAATGTCAGGTGATGTGTGGCTTCCAGAGAAGTGGCTTGGCCTGCACAGTGTCAGTCTTGGGGAAGACCAGCCCCAGGGCTGCCTGTGCTGCATTCTGTGGGGTACATCTCTGTAAACCTCCCTGATCCTAAGGCTAGTTACCAGGCTTTTGTGACTCGTAACTGAAACGTAGTGGATCAAACCTCACCAAAGAGTTACTAGCAGCAGGATACTGAAAGCAGTGGTGTCATGAGTTTTACATCCTAATCCAGAGCTCCTGAAGGGAAGCAGGAGGAACCTTTTAGTTTCAGTGGGTGATGGATGGGGTAACTACTAGTTTCTAAACGTCTGCAAAAGTGGTTTAGTTGATAGTAATTTTTGTGATACTAGGTCACTAGGAATTTCTAGTGCTTCTTCCTCAGAGCTGCTCTTAGCTTCTCCAGCAGTGACAACTGAAAAAGTACTTCACAGATCACTCAGAGCCCATATCACACTCAGGAGTGCTAATTAGGCACCTTACTCCTGGAAACAGGAAAAATTAGGCAGCAGAAGCCCTTTATAGGTGTTCTCATCCTGAGAGTCCACTCTTCTTTCTCTTCTGATGGTTTCCCATTGCTTTGCTCACCTTGTTAAGAAAAAAGCTCAAGCAAGATCTCTTAACATTTCCTGTGTTCCTGAGCCTGAATGCCCAGACACAAACAATGACTTTTTACTCCAAATCCATAAATCACTGCTGTGTTTCACAGGAGTTCTGAGTTGGGTATCTGGCTGCAATATTTATCACACACTGTTACCTTAGGGCCTAGTATGGACTTTGGTAAGTGGACTTTGCAGGCCACATAAAACCTGGTCAAGGAATAACCGAAGCAGGAACATCTGCTCATCTTGAGACTCTCAAATAAATCCTTACTTAAGCCAAGTTCATTTTAGGGGGGAGATCACTTCAGATGGAGCAAATGTGATTTTCTATGCTGACCATGGGTGCCTGTGGGGCTGGAATGATGTGGTGCAAACATTAACCTTCTGCATGCAGAACTATTTCAGCAGCCACAAAAGCACCCTTACCCTGACCAAGTGCCAAATTCCCATTTGAATCACTCTCCTTGCTGAACCTGTGCACAAGGTAGCACTTCAGGGTTCATTTGGGAAATGTTTCTGATTAGGTTAACGGCTTTGCCAGGAGACTGACTCTTCTGCTTTGGATTGATTCACCCCCAAGAATACAAGAGTGCTGCTCCAGGGCTTGGGCACTGCAGTGAGCTGTACGGTCACAGGAACAGGGCATGCAGGTACAGGTGGCTGTGCCCAGGTGCACAGCCACTGGTCGCTGAGCTTTATGTCACATCCTCCAGAGCCACCACAAAACAGGAGCAGAAAAAGCAGATGGAAGACACCATCCCTGTTAGTGACCAGTACTGTCTCTCCTAAATTTCACATCTAGAACAACAGACACAGCTAACTGTAAGGTCATGAGGGAAGAGGAGGCTGAAGCAGTCAGGATTTCTCTACAGTGTGAGCACAAAATTCTGACCCTGGTTGCTGCATCCCGGTAGATGCCCCACTCTGGAGCAGTCGTCAGAAAACAGGGGCATCTAGTGGCTGCGTCAGAAAGTTCAATAAACATCACCATTCCCTTCAAAAGATGTGAGAGCTTGCCTTTCCCCTCTCTCAAATAAAAATATTTTATGCCTTAACATTACCCAAAGAGGGAGGGAGAGGCACAAATCCTCACCAGATTTCACCCTCTTGGAGCAGAATTTCTGACCCATTTGTGACACTTATGTCAGTGTAACCAGATTAAATGAAGCTTTTGCTGGTTTCTGCTGCAGCTGCTGCTCTGGACAGACCTACAACCCTGGACCCAAATTCCCTGCTGATTCATGGCAGGGGTAATGTTGCCTCTTTCTGTTCTGGCCAAGGCAGAGTTTGGCCCCTGAGCAGCAGCTGTGCACTGCAAGCACCATCGCTGTGTGTGACAGCCACGCTGGGCTGGGCTCCTCGGTGCCTGGTGCTGCCCCAGGATTGCATTTGCTGGTGATCATCCCCTTGCACCACTGAGCTGTAGCCTGGGTGCAGCCAGGCCACTGGAGCTGTCCCCCTCACCACAGCGAGTCACAGACAGGCAAGGAAACCAAGGACTAAGGTGGATTTTGCTCCTGCAGCTCTTGCTGCCCAGCTTTACCCTCTCAGCTGATGGCTCCAGAACACAGTGAGGCACTGCAGCTGCTCCTCCTTCCCTACTCTGGAGAGGGGGCCCCATATTTTCCTTCTGGACAGGTATCTTCCAGACCCCTGAGGGTTTTTCCCCACAGGGAAGAAAAGGGTGATTATCAGAAATGCAGGTGAGGAAGTATTGTTTGCTTTAATAGCAGAGATATTTTACAGCTCCAGATATACAATGCTCTGAGCCTGCATATGCAGCCCTTGAACACACCTACTCACATCCTAGGAATTGACAATGGGACTATCTGGTAACTAATTGCCCCCTGGTAGTGACAACTTTCAGTCCCTCTTGCTTTATTATGTTCTCATCAGCATCACTGGCTTAGTGTGATCTGAATTTACCTGAAATCTCCCTTATGTGTGGACAGAGCTGGTATATTGCAAAGGGACTGTCACCCAGGAGAGTTCTAAGTTTTCCTATTCAATGGCTAAACAGAGGACGGCCCATTCCCCTGAGCTGTCAAGCATCTATCAAATGCAAAATTAATTATTTTATTAAGCAAAAGGAATAAGGGAGAGAGCACAGAGCCAAGAATTGAAGGCTGAATGCTAATAGGGCTATTGCTGTTATGCAATTCTCTACAGAAAATCAAGACAAATGATAATACTGGAAAGGCATATTATTATTTTATAGGCTTAGTCCCAAAGTGAGAGGAGGAGAGAGAAAAACATGCACAGCTGTTTTTCCCTTTTCTGGCCACTTTGATGCACTTACAGGATACATAATTTTGCAAGGTCTGTACGTGCTCCCTGAGTCACAGCTCTAGCTCACCAATAAACTCCAAAGCTTGAATTCCCTAGACAACCTGTTTTATGCATAGATGTGGATTCTATGTACAAATACTATTTATTTTGCTGAATGTAGCAGGCTGGCAGTCAGCTAAGGAAAGAGAGGTTCTGCAAGATGGTTACTGCTGTGACTGCAGTTCAGGTGAACACAGACAGGCTCAGCTCAGATGAGTACATGCCCAAACCCAGCTGGCAGTGGGTCCATGCAGAAGCAAGCATGGTCACCAGCTGCCCACAAAGGTAAGGAAATAAATCAGTCCTGAGCCCATGCTCAGCTGTGCTGGTTGCAGCAGAGGAATTGATTTAGCTCAGGTGCATCATGAGGAGATGCAGTCCTTTTCCTGCTCTGCAATAAACAGACTTACAGGATGGACACATAATTGAAAGTCCTGGTTATCTGCTGTCTTGAGGGTTTTTTTTGTGCCCATACCCACACACACAGAGAAAAAAATGCACAGAGATATGATGTGTCAAATGAAGAAACACTGATAACAATTTTGATAGCAAAGCTTTTGGCTAAATGGCTTTAAAATGGAAGTTCAGCCTGGGATCAGTTACAGAACAGCTACATGTGAACAAGGACATTTTTATTTGTATCCCTGTTCCAGTGTGGAAAACACCTACTGCGATGGCCTCCCCTTGGTGCACATCAGAGGGTGCCATGTGGGCACAGACCACCTCACAGAGAAGCACCTGCCCAGATGGCATTTCCTCTTCCAGTGACTCCAGACAGCTGCATGGATCTGGTCATGTGAGAGGAGTTGGAGAAGGTCAGTGCAAGGCCAGCAAGGGCCTGTCTCACTGGAGCTGGTGGAGTGGGCAATGTTCATTTTCCAAACAGCCTTGACACCTCCAGGCATGACACCAGGGACTTGCTGCGTGTGCAGGTGCACCTTGGCTGGGGAAGACAGAAGGCCATTGGGTTTGTCTCCATTGGTTGCTCTGAACTCACCTTAATCTCCGCAGTTGTTGACCTGACGTAATGCTTGATTTCCTTATGAGTGGAATAAGTTAAGCAACACTCTGATGATAGAAGTTGGTTGTAGTAGGCAGGGACTGCTTCTTGCTCCCTGTATTTCCTGTGCAACAGTGAGAACGCTGTGGCTCTATTCAATATGTAAGCATCCTCTGCATAGCCTCAATCCTGAAAAAAAAATTTAATTTAATATTCCAGGAATGGCAATATTTTCTGTAGTGAGCTTAAAACCCCCTTAAATCCACTAGAAGACTGTCCTGGAAAGCAGCTCCACCTCTCCAGGATAGCTACTCTCCCAGCCAGCTCTCGAGCTTGGACAAGAGCTTGACACTGGGGCAATGGCAGACAGCTAGCATAGATCACTCACAATAATTAACTCTGAGACCACACTTTTCTTTTGGCAATCATCCACCAACACAGTCACCGCAGCTCAGGTGACAGCTCTGCCATGTGTTAAGCTGTAGGAACCCACATGTGTGTCTGAGCTGCAGTGATATACTAATATTTTAAACATTTTGATCTATTGCTTATCCTCCAGTTAAACTAAAAGGTCTTTTTCACCTACTTTTAATTTCTTTCCCATGCTGCTGAAAGCAGTCAGCGTCTGCCGCAGTGATGAACGACCTTGCTGAGCCCATACAAAAGCCAAACAGTTCTTGGTAGTCCAGTTCAGTGGTGCCTGCTCTGCTTTCCTCAGCAAGAGCTGCAGGCACTCTGCTCCAGTTCCTCATTGATCATTGCAGATACCGGGGAAAAGCACCTCTTCCCCCTGGATGCAGTCAGGAGCTGCCGTGTACTTCATCGGGTGTGAGACTGAGCCTGGAGCAGGGAAGCTTGTGCTCTGCTAGGAGTCTCTTCCATTTGTTTCACTTTTCCAGCTCTTTGGTAACATGCCCACGGCTAGGATCTTTCAAGGCCATCACCCACTGTCCTCCAGGGAAGCTGATCCTGGTCTGTCAGTGTGCCAGGAGATGCAATGGCTGTATGAGGACCCCTGCCAAACCACAGCCTGCAGGGACTGAAAATCTTGTCACTCTTAGGAAAAAGCCGCATTCAATCCCCATGTAACAGAGAGGCAAAGAGAGCAGCCCCCTGTTAGTGGGAAGCTCACGTATCTGTGTGTCCCAGCAGACAGTTTCAAAGCTGGTTGTTTGATTTCTAAAATGTAAGGAAACTGTGAGAGAGGAAAGGCTTATGGCTTTCAGCAAAGAAAGGATTTTTACAGGCACAAATAATTAACACACACTTATCTGTCAGTTACTGAGAGAAAGCGGTGTCCTGGGGTTCAGATGTGTGCCTGGGATGCTGGTGCTTTGCAGGTTTTTAATGGTTGAAGGGACCTTCCTAATCACCCTAACTTTCCACGGGACAGAGAGAAAAGGAGCTGCCTCAGATCCTTTTCAGCAAGAATGTTTGATTACATTGACAATTTGTCTTCCAGGGAGAGGTCTTTCCTGAAATGTTCGGAATGTTGAGCTGTGCTTGGTCTCTAGCACTGACACAGGCTGAGTGCTGTTCATTGATGCCCTCCATCCAGCTCTGAGCTGTGGCATTCAGGAGTGCTGAGGATGGTGCTGAGCGGTGACAGCACTGGTGCCTCGCTCTCCTCCGCATTAAAGTGAAGTCTTACCAGGGCTGCACCTCTGTGGATCTCAAGCCACAGCTGCACTCCCCCGCAGGTGAAGGCAATCCCTTGCTGAGGAGGAAGGGATGGATCTTACGGCTCAGAGCCTTCAAATAGGCACCTTTCCAGGAGCCACATCCCGTCCCGTCTCACACAGCAAATGGGTCTCGAGGGTGGCGTGCTGCCCTGCTCCCCTAGAGCCTATGCAATGATTGTTAAAGCTTTTATTTTAATAACAACAAATCATTGCTCAGTTATGAGGTCCAAAACTACTTGCACAGGTCGTGTGAGTGAAACAGGGCCCACAGGCCAAAGGGATACGATGGGCAAGAGTAGGTAAAAGCTGTATTGACCATCATCTCTCAGATTTAGCTACACTGGTATAATGGTTTGCAACACTGGCCCAGAAATCTTCTCCAGTGTTAAACAATTCTTGTGCTAGAGCACCATGCAAATTATTGAAGGTCTCTGTTCAGACAGGACTTTGATTAGAATTTTGCTCATATTATGACAAACTCCTTCACATCCTTCCCTGGCTGCAGAGAGTTCAGCCAGGGCCGCCTTTGCCTCATTTAATCAGCCTGGGCATATTAACTACAAATTCCTGCGACACTTGAAACACTTAGGTCTTAAATACGTGCCCATAACTGATGATTACTAATTTTTTTTACTTGGAAATTTATCATCAGGATTGAATAATTGTTCATATTCCCACTCAGGTTGGCACTGGAATGAATTACATTCATTCCCAAAGTTTTGATAGTGACCTGAGACATTCCCTGCAGTGTTGTATAGGTATGTCTTACAAACAATAACCAAGAACCAAGCTATGTCAAACCATGACAAAGGTTTACTGTTAATGTCAATGAGGTACAACAGTATGATAACCTCATTTTAATGAAGAAAACTGAATCCTGATATTTTCGGCCTCAGGCCAGCGATCCAGTTTGCTCTCTTCCCTGTGCTTTCTGCACAGACCTCACCACAGTCGTGGAGCTGAGGGACTGCAGTGTTGATTTCTGAATTACTCTCCCTGTTACACATCGCTGCCATTTTTTTCACCACCCCCTGGGCGTGTGTTTCAAAAAATGATGTTCCATGTGGAGATGCAAGGGGAACGCTCCCCTCCAAATGTGACAGTGTTCATGTTGGGAATTAAATCATTTGACCTCAAAAATGTGACACAGTTGCATTACGGCAGGGCAGATGGGTGGGGATCACAGTGGTCTAAACTTGCAAAGTCGTCAATCATGTCAGTGTCAGAGTTTCAGAAGGTCCCTCTTGAAATGCCTCCAGGGCCTCAATTAGCCAGTACTTAGACCTCTCTGACAGTGATGCCTTAGGATATTTCAGGTTGGTGACTGGCTGGGGAAAGTGCAGCTTCAAGGCTCCCACGTAGCAGGGACCAGAACTACCAAGAGCTGAACCAAAGTTTGGCCAATGGCTCCTAGAGTAACTAAGCCTGATTTTTTCCAAGTATCTCTATATAGCAGAAAAAAATTTTAAAAATTCAGAGCGTAGTAAGGGCTGGATCTGTCTTCAACCTCTGGAACAGTTTTGCACAAAGCTAATTTTGAAGCAGAGGGATATATGACTGCACAGAGCTTCTCCTGGGGGAAATAAAAATAGTCTTATTATGCTAGTGATAAAAATGTCTGTTTCTATGTGTACAGATCTTTGAAACCCTTCTAGTATAAAATTTGCTCAGCTTTTGTGTCACCACTTATAACACTCAGCTCTGACAATTGTTGAATAGCTGACCTGTGTCTGCACAGCCTGCGTCTGTAATTAAAGAGGCTGAAATGGTGGCTATAGGGGGCAGAATTTTTGAGAATTTTCTAAGAATTATACTAGCTAATCCAGACATTCATTGCTCTAATCCCATAAACAGTACAGGCTATCATGCCAGGAAGAGTCCCTAATTTCCATACCAGCCCGGCAGCAAGAGGAAAATAACTAAATATTCCTCTCACTGTTTCCACTCATTTCCCTCTGACGGTGTTTTTAAAATATAGTCCTGCAAATATGTCGAACTCAGAGTTGTGTCAGGACAGCTGCTAATCATGTGGCAATGATGCCTTTTCTGATGGATGTTTCTGTTATTACAATTGAAGTTTTGTCTCTTGAAATTAAGAAACAATAATTAATGTATTTAGCGCTATGGGCTGATAGAATTGTTTTGACATTGGTTCTTGAAGAAACTGAAGCACTCCCATCTTCCCTCCCAGCTCTGTCTTACACAGGGATTTCAGGAAAATAATTGAGAATTGTAAGTCATCTGGGGCTATAGTTTGATTGTATTTGAGGTGACTTTTAAGGGTGAAGAAACATCTGGCACCTTTTAAAAGTAATGTTGGTGAAGAAAATGGAGAAAAAAGAAAATACTGGCAAGAGGTGGCAAACATACAATCACCATAAAGGCTGAAAATGTGCCATGGAAGATTTTTGTTCATTGATATCATGAAACACTCAGCACCCCTAGGAAAACTGTTAGACAAGTGAGGCAGCTCTGAAGGAGCAGGTTGGAGATAATCCTTCAGTCTCAGGTCTGTGGATTCCCTTCATGAGCATGACAAATAACATAACTCTGCCCTACTTTTTCCTCTGTAAAGGAGACTAGCACTGAGATGCTGCAGGGCTTAAATCTTTCTTGTGTGTATGATAACACACAAACTGGTGCAGATGTATGTAGGCACAGTATTTTGGGGTGTCTCAGAAGCTGTTGAACCAGAATAGGCCAGGGCTACTTGATGTACGTGATGCAGGCTATGGTTGCAAGTGGTTTTCTTCTGGAGAATAAGGAACTTCCTCCTTCCTGAATCCATTTTGTTTTGCCCTCTCCAAAAATGGCAGGAGTGGAGCTACCAAACTGCAGCAGACTGTTGTCATCTTCAAGGTGCAAGACACAAAGCTGTCTTAATTTTCCCTGGAGAAGAGTTTAGGAAGTGGAACATTTAAGTGCTCAATTCCTTCAAAAACACTGGACTATTTAAGAACAGTCTTGATGAAGGGGACCTTGACCCAGAAAATCATCTTCTTTCAAGATAATACATATTAAGTGTGCATCTAAGCACACTTCTCAAAGCTGGTGCAGCCAGATCAGAAACAGCAAGAGAGAAAAGAGCAAGTGGTTTTGAGCATGCAGGAGAATCAAAGAAATAATCAGCGTGGCCCTGTGGTAGAGATAGCATTGGAGATGGGGGCTGGCAAAATGATAACCGTGAAAGTACCAGGCTCTGGGTTTTGTGAGCCTGAGAGGAGGTGACAGAGCTGTACAGAGATACAGCTGGGGTGTTAGATACATGGCACATGGAGGATCTGTCATTTCAAGAGAAGCTGTCAGGTTGAAAGCTTCGGATGGGGATTGGTTTTTTTTTAGTTCAGAGGCTGTGGATATAATTATGACAATTTGCATAAAAGTCAAGTCCCCTGTACAATTTAATGGGGCTTGGCAGGAGGGTTTGGGAACACTCAATGCGCCGGAGAGGCAGAGAAGAGTTGGAGCAGGAGCTGCTGCTTGTGGGACACAAGCTGGAGGTGGCCGGTGCGAGGGCTGTGCCCAGAGCAGGGGAGCTGGGCTAGAGGCAGCAGAGCCACAGCCATAGCCACAGCCTGAGTCTCTGAAGCAGCACCTGGGCTTTCTAATGGAATATTTCTAATTCACAGTATATCTGAGGCCCCACCTTCAGAGCCAGATCCCACTAAAGACTGGCAACCCTGAAAACCTTGCCAGATCCTTAAGGCTTGGATGAGCCCTTCTGCAAACTCTCCACAGCTGGGATTTAGGAACCTGTGGGGCTGAGTGCAGAACACAGTCCTGTCAGGAGTCAACGTGAGCCACTCCCACCTGCCAAAAGTGGGTCTCATTCCTCTGTGGGTTTCCTCTCCCTGCCCCAGGTTTTGACAGCCGGGAAGGATGAGTAGAGAGGGTGTCAGCAGGCTTCCTCTCTGGCACACTGCCACATGGTGCTCAGCACTTCTCAGGAATAGCTTGGTTATCAAGAGAAGGTGGTGACTGAGTCTAAACCTCCCTGTCACCCATGGGGAAAGAGCCAGGCTTGACATGTTAAGGGAGTTCACGCCCTCATAAGATTCCTTTTGCCTGGTAGGAGGTAAACCAAATATATCTTCTAATCTATTGAGGGGTGGAAGATTGTTTGGGGTTTTGCTTGTGTTTGTTTGTATGGGCTGCGAGTTTTCTGGTAGCAGTGAAAAGAACGAGTCAGAGAAAAAGGACTTGGGGTGAAAGATTACAATACAAGCTTCTACTGTCCTAAGCCATTCAGAGCCAGAAGTGGACTAAACCACGCAAGTGGATGCTGTGGTTTTAGTATGACCATAATTAAAGCAGTGGGCAGTTGTGCTAACTGGAAATTCATTTGAACCATTGTTACTTAAGTACCTTGACATGAAATTAGGACCTAATTCAGAGCCCCCAAGAGAGAAAATTCTGGCTTGTACTCTGCCTACATACATTTAAATTAATGCATAATGCAGCAAGTTTCTTCCTCTCTCTGCCTGTCCCTTTCTCTCACACACAGACGCACGCACGCAGCTGAACTCCCACACAAGTTCTGCGGGGAAATTACAGCCTGCTCATGTCACTCCCTTCTTTGTCACTGAAATAGTGCCATAGGTCTGGAAAGTGCTGTCTCTGTGCAGTACCAAACTTTTTCTAGCTCCAGAACATCTTACTTTGATAAGACATAAATTAATTTTCTGTGTAAATCAATGAATTGATTTTTTTCCCCTCAAAAGCTAGATTGCACCAACACTAGTCATAAATTGTAGCTTTCATGTTTACAAATTTTTGGGAGCTAGGCAAGAAGAACCAAACTTTCTGTTGTCAGGTCACATTAACTCCAGGATTTCTCACAGGCAAATTATGTCTTGAACACTCTGCATGATTCACAGAAAAAAAAGCCACTTCTCCATGTAAAGCATCAGCTTCCATTAAGCAGAAGAAGTAAACCACTGCATGCAAAAGATGTGAGCACGTGGCTTGTGAATAATCAGAATAAGTTTAGAAAAATCACCTCAAAGCATGGCAGGCAGCAGTAACACACTCGGTATCTCTTGTCCTCCGAGACCAGTGCAAGTGGCATCCTCTTGGTGTTGAAAAGAGAGCACAGCTCATGGCTGCTATCAGTGGCAGTGGGAGGGAGGTTTGGTGCTGTGAAGCTGCAGGGAATCCCAGCGGTGGAGGTGAGCAAGGGGCAAGAATAAGCATTTCCCTCAGTGCTCAGCAGGAGCCAGGGCAAGTGGCTGCCAAGGGACAGTAGTGGAAGCACGGAAGGTGGGAGGCAGTGTAGGAGCTGTGCAGAGATGGGCTTGAAGAAAATTTTATTACTGTAAACCAGGAATGACTAACTTTAGGGAGACTGAGGGCTATGGCTATGCACCCATCAGCATAGACCAATGGCTAAAACCATGCTTCCTTCAGTATTTCATGAGGAACCTTGTCTAAATACTCCTGCTCCACCACCTTTCTCTCTGTATTGTGGCAAAGACGAGCAAAGTTACTGCCCAGGGCATCCTTCCACACCAATAAAACACATTCCCTTAGGACTTTAGGAAGTTTGCTAATTGCCTGCAGTCTCAACCATAAGCCTGCAAAAAATCACCCTGTTCTACTACCAGTGAAGGTCCAGTACTTGCTGCCATCATACTGCAAAACAGAAGACTTGGCCCATGTATTTCAGATGTCATCTACTGTCCTGCTAGATGTAGCAGCATGGAAAAATGTACTGCCACAGGTGATAGGGAAACAGTCGTGGCCCAGATTAGAGGTGGTTAGAAGCCCCTAAGAGAGGATTAAGAGAAACCCTAAGAAACATCCTGTGGAGTGATTTTTACTCTTCTCAATGCATACACCCTCAATGGTTTCCTTATGTTGGAGTTTATTGTGGTTTCTCCCTATGAAATGGATTCTGAATGTTAATGACTCTACTTATTTCAGCCCCCAAGCAGGTATTTCTATCCTCAGCTCTGTGCCCATTGAACATCTGGCTCGGTCTCATGGTTTCTCAGCCAAGCT
Organism: Tichodroma muraria; assembly: GCA_013390105.1. Taxonomy (NCBI): domain Eukaryota; kingdom Metazoa; phylum Chordata; class Aves; order Passeriformes; family Sittidae; genus Tichodroma; species Tichodroma muraria. The sequence continues at coordinate 136,096 of WAAG01017796.1, forward strand.
TGAGAAATTGGAGGGGTACACCAACATTCCCAGGTAAATCTTACTAGTGTTGATTTGTAAATCTCAGACACTTTATTCCTTCAACAACACTGGGGAAACTCATTATGCACATGATTTTGGACATGGAAAATACCTGACTTCACCATTTTACTTGACATGGAAATTCAGAATTGTTCTTCCAATTTTCCTGCAGGACATTTGGGAAGGCACCACCAGAACTTCACCTGAGAGCAAAACTCTTAACAGCAAAGAGATCTCAGCAACACTGTCAGGTCCCTCTGGAAGGTCTTTCCTTGGCTTTGTAGATCAGAAAATGACAGCATTCAAACATTTGTGTGCAGATGAAAAATGAGAATCAGTTAGTACTGTTCAGATTCACTGCAGCCAAATTAAGTAGAAAATAAAATATTTTAAGAAGCATCCTATGGTAACTGAATTTGAATTAGCTGCAAACATGGATGATTTTCTTCCAACCACCAGACCACACAGAATTTCTGCTTGGATTTAATTTCCCCTTCATCTCACATATGCCTTTCCTTTATTTCCTGGCATAGATAGATGTGTGATTAAACTATCACTTTTGATATCCCAAAAAGCTGAGGAAAGAAGATTACACTATAAATCATAAAAATCCTCCTTTCCACCTGTTTGTGAATTTTAGACAGCTTTAAATTTTTTCTGTTGTGATTACAGCAAATTGTAATAGAGATAAAACATAAAGTGTTGTAAGTATTTTTTGGAGTGTTGGATTCATGAGATCAATTTATAGAGATAATTTTGTCAACAAATGCAAAGTCATTTAGGGGTTTTTACTCGTTATGAAAGCTGTTAGATTAAAATACTGCTTAAACCTGTTACTTCTTTGTGCTAACACAAGTGAAATCATGGCATCCGACTGAGCTGGTCACTATTTTATTTTGCCTTTTTGGGGCAGAATATCCCCAAATTCAGCCTCCACTTGCATGCCTGCTGCAGCTGCCCCCACAGTATATCCTGCACATCGAAGTCCAAGACCACCGGCAGCACTGGGAGGGAGCCCTTGGGTGTTGATTGAGACTTTGCTGTCAGATCCTCAGCAGCTCATGGGGAGTCCACAGAGGATGAGCCTGAACATCTGTGCTCACAGGCCTCAGTCCAAAAGAAAAGACTCTGAGATGGTAGGATTTGAATTGAGTTCTGGACCGGCTTAGGGTGGATCAGCAAATAGACACAGAGCAAACACAAACGCAGTGACTGGGACCTGACACATACATGAGTCACTTCATCCTCTGCTGAATTAGAGGCACAGTGAGGATCTCCAGTAGTTCCGCTGTGTCTGATTAAATTTCACCTGCTGGAATAGTACAGCCTTCTTCACTTGCAGGACTAGCACAGAGTGTCAGTCAGGTGTGTTGGATCCTGTGTTTCTCACAGTTTGCAGGTGAGTCTGTAGATGGGACGCAGGCAGAAGCAAGCTCAGATGTAGTCAGGGCATTGTCACCAGCCAGGAATCGTTTTCATTCAGCCAGTTTGGACATTGCAGTGTGGACTAGACAATGTCCCATGTACACTTTTAATTGTGGCACCATGAATGAAGAGAATAAATAACAGCATCAGGTTGCTGATGAGGAAATATTTCCATTAAGAGAAAATATTTTGTACAATGCATCCAACTATTAAGTACTGCTCCCTGCTTCCTCCTTGGCTCCCCCGCAGCTTGTGGGTACTGTCTCCATCTGTGTGACCTCCATATCCACACACTGCTTCTCTAGCCTTTTCAGTAAAGCTAGAACAGGTTGTTTCTGAGGAGAAGAACTGTTCTTACCTGATGGCCCGGCACAAGGAGATCTGATGAACATGGTTCAGGGACCAGGAGAGATGGACGTGGACATACACACAGGCCATGACCTTGGCACTGGAGAGGGTAAATGGCACTTCAGGAGCTCACAGAATGGTATGAGAGCACATTCCCAGTGAACACTTCAAACTGGATGAATAGTTCAGAATAACATTTATACTACTCACTTTACTTGCTTTAACTGTCAGTAAATGTCAGATGTTTTTTTGAGATGCATTAACCTCAAAACCATTAATACAGTCACTTCTCTTTTAAGCCCTTTTAACCCCAAAACCAAAGGACTACTCACAGCAGTATGAAAGACCAGCTGGCTCAGAACCCTTAGTCTTAGAATAATGATGCAGCCCATTGGTCACTAGTGCTCTGTTTGCAATGGTTATTTGGGATTTGTTCAATTAGGTTCATGGGATAAATCCCAGGAGGCTGTGAGTTGGTAGCTTGGTTTAGAAAATTAAGAAGTTGTAATAACTGTAATAGTAATAATGACTGTAATGCAATTGCAGATGTCAGCATCCTTCCTCTTACATTTTGTTACATTTTCATCTTGCCCTTGGCCAGACCAAGTGCTCCCTGGGCAGCCCCAGGTCTTGGTGGAGATGCAGAACATGAACTTGGACAGTGTGTGAAGGTCTTTCATCAGAGGTGTGAACACCCACCCACTGACAGCTGAAAACCATGCAGGATGAAGATATGGGGGTCTCACTTCTGGTATTTGACTGTTAGCACCAGGACAGGGCTGCCTGGAGTGGGACTCCATGGGAGAGAGAATGTATCTACACCAGTTTGTCCTGTGGAGCCACGTGGATTTGTGGTGAGTGCTAAGTGAGAGCTGTGTGTTGTTGCACTGGAGTATCTCTCTAATTATACAGTTACACTTTCTGGTACTTGCAGTTATCATTAAATCTATAATCAGCATATTCCCCACATGTTTGGGAATCTCTCCCATGCTAATACAATATAATTAGAACAGCCCCTGTTTCAACAGTATCTGCATTAAAAAGGAACACCAAAGAGATCATAATGGGTGGAGAGAGGTTAATAATAGGTCATGTGGTTAATCTTCCAGTTACAAGGGCAAACACTAATTACAGGACTGGGAAGGGAAAGGGCAGCCTGATTGCAATGTTATTATGGTGACCTTGTTAAGGAGTGATCCAAGTCATGATGGGGCCTCAATAAATAAAGATTATAATCCCTCAGCACTTCCCAGTGAATGTCAGGCAAGTGCTGAGAGCAGCATTAGCCCTCTCTGCAGGCCGTGTGGGAGGTTGGATGCTGAGCTGTGTTATTCTCCAGCCCAGTCTCAACACAGCAGGATTGCTGCCTTTTCCCTCTGCTCACTGAGAGAAACAAAAGCACTGACCACTGATAACAGATACATCAAGTTGACTTCTAAAGGGATCTGCAGTGCAGCGTGCTGCAAATTACAGCAAACTTCAACATGTTTGAGCTTGGGAGATGGGGCAGAGCCATGTGATACACCACATTGTCAATGGTACGGTGGGAATTCCCAGGGAGATGCAAAATACAGGTTACCATCTTAGAAAAATGGTAAAATCTCAAGCTTTTTCAGCTCTTCTTTTAACCAGAATCATAAGCTCTGCTGCCCAGGAAAATATGTCCTACAGATTATAACAGTTTCATTATCTCAGCAGAGAGCTTGCTGTCTGTGCTGCAAACTGGTCCATGGAGAAATTAGCAGGCTCCCAAATTTAATTAGGGCAGGACTCAGACAGGGAACACAGTGAGGTTAACACAGATGTCTGTATGTCCCATCATTTTCACATCCTGTAATAAACAGGCATTTGGGGAACAGTATAAGCCAGGGCTGGAACCAAACAGTCCTGCATTATAGACGTGAGGCTGGTGCCTGCTGAACGCTCGTAAAACCACTGGGTCATTGGTACAGAAAGTCTTCTGTTACCCCTGATGGTTTTGGATGTTAATTGAGAATGGAGTTAATATGACAATCAGTGTCTCCAGACACATCAGGGCTATGTAGAGCCCTGTGGTCTGGCAGCTTCTGTGCTGAGTGTGAGCAGGGCAAGAGCAGTGACTGGAGCGCTTCAAACTATTTCTGGTTTTAGAAAATGTGAAAAAATGCTGTCTACTTTGGATTTTATCTTTCAACTGTACTTTCTTTTACATAAATCTATACTTTGTTAAGGACAAATGTAATGGTAACTGCCACATGCGTGAAGAAACCATTAAACCTCTGTGTTTAGCGTGCCTATAAGATAACTTCTGGCTTAGTCACACAAAGCTTGCTCTTGGGTGTCCAGGAGGTATCAAGGAATTTCTTTCAGCTACCTGCAATGGTCTGAGAGCTTGCTGCGCTGAAGGGTTTGGATGACCACAGGCCACCAACTAAGGTCTCCAGAAACAGAAAGAGCACTGAAGTCCTGAAGTTGCAAAGGAAATCTGTGCCAACTGTTCCTGTGTAATGTGTGTCTATGTGCAAAAATGCAGAAAGCAATTAAATCTTGTCATTTTTCTCTGGGATTCCACTCATGAGGATTTCCTATTAAATATTAAAATTAACTCCAATTAATTTGTTCCATTCTATCCATCCAAGATGTCTTGCAAGTGCTGCTGGAAAGCAATTTCACAATGATCACAACCAAAATACATTTCCAGGACTATTCCACTGTCTCCCATTCTACTTTCTGCAGTGACAATTACTTACCTTTGAAACACCCACCTGGATGTTAGAGAAAGCCAAAACAAATGTATAAAGATAGTAATTTTCTATTCATGCCCTTTTTTTCTGCTATTACTTTTGTCAGGTTAGAATATCCCAGGAGCAAAAATGAGTTCACAGGAGAAAGGATCAGGAACCTGGTGATTTTCCAAGCTTGAATTTTCAGTTTCCCCATGCTAAAAGGTGAGCTGCTTTGGGAAGAAGAGCAACTCCTGCAAGCACCTGGGGTGGGCACGAGGGAGGGAAGGGCCCAGGGGCTGGAACGCTGCAGGGGATTGCTGTCACCTTGGGTGAATTTTGCTCCTTCTTCAATGACACAGATTGACATTTTACAAGTTTTGAGAAAGCTAATTCTGCACAGATGGCTAAATTGAACCACAGTGCTATAAGGAGGGCTCAAATACACCATTCTGGACCATACAAGCTTTGAATTATCTCTGATTTGAGGATTGAACATGATTGTATATAATAAAACTATTTATTTCTTGCGATAAAGCAAGGATTTTGTCAGGGTTGCTAAGGGATACTATTCCTTGTCTTTTTTATTTGAAGACTGAGTTGTAAATACTTCTCCCTAGAAGAAACTTAATCCATGATTTTTCTTTGCAGAGGATGATGTTCTTAGCTCAGCTCTTGCTGCTGCTCAGTCCTTCTGTTACTACCCTAAGTTTAAGCATGACAAAAGGAAAGATAAAGGCTATGAATTTTCCATTAGAGTAAAATGCTGTAAAAAACTTCCACATTTAAAGCATGTTTTGGGAGAAAGAAAAGTATTATTTGGTGTAGAAAGAGTACAGTTGATCACCACGGATTCTGAGCATGCCTGCTATTTTTAGCTTTATCATCCCTAATGAAAGCCTCAGTACCACTGGGCTTACCCAAAAATCTGGTGTATTAAAGCAATCATAAGCCTCATCAGGGCTGTGAAAGCAATGATGATCCTAGAAAAGCAAGCTGTGATGTGCTACCCAAACAGCCACAAAAAAGAGTAAGATTATTTAGAACAGTTCTTTGGCAACTGGAAATATGTATTCTCCACACTCTAGAGAGTAAATACTGTGATGTATTCAGTCCTCTAGCTGCTCACCGAAAAGATTTAGAAGTCTGACCTTGGTCCCCTTGTAAGTGGGTGTTATGCCATGATACACTGGAGAATAGAGGAGCACTGTAAAGCATTTGAATACCTGCTGATATTTTTGTCTGCTGCCTGAAACACATGAGCTCACAATAGCTGCAATCCCAAAATATCTGATTCCCTACAAGGTCTGTGGACTGGTAACGGAGTGCCCTTATTATCCACTTCTGCTGGACATGGAAAGGTCTGCATGAACTGGAGAGGATTTTGGGAGGTAAGACTGAGAGTGGACCAGATGAAACACACAGGAGATGCTGCGGATAAGGTCTGGAAGGGGAAGCGTACAAGTTTTGAAGATTGTAACTAACATAAAAAGAAAAAAAAGATCTAATTTACCCATCTAAGCTCTGCCTCTGATATGGCCTGAGGGAGTGCTGGGATTTGCTTTCATTCAGCAGGTGCCTTATAAGCAGTTTTGAACCTGCAGGCCCCTGAAGAAAGGAGGGACATGGGTGACACAGATGGGCTGGGTGTGGCTGACAGGGCCATGTCATTACTGAGCTTAAAACTGCCAAGAATTTGGTCTGTTTTCTGTGTGGCACATAGATATTCAATCACACTGAGGTCTGCAGTGCACGTGGGAAGGGCTCTTCCTGAGCATGAGTGGGTTTTCTGTCAGATGGGATCCTCGCTGTACTGATGTGGGGAGAAAAGGGAGAGGGAGAGGGGAAATTTCTCTTCAGTCCACACAAATGTGGCTTTAATCAATATTTGCATGAAGTGCTTTTCATGCACAAGGAAAAACTTTACTTTGAGGGTGATAGAGTGCTAGAAAAGGCTGCCCAGAGAGGCTGTGGAGTCTCCTTCTCTGGAGATATTCCAACCTGCCTGGACATGATCCTGTGCAACCTACCCTAGGAGACCCTGGTGGAGCAGGGAGATTGGGCTAGAAGACCTTCAGAGGTGCCTTCCATCCCTGAGCATTCTGTGATGATGTGACTGAGTTTTCATTTATTAGGATGTATGTTCTCGGGAAGGCTGTGTATCCCAGAGAGACTTGAATGAATTAATCAACCCGCACACTCTGTACCGCTGATCAAATGCAGGAGAGTAGCAGAAGGACACATGTAAGCAATTTCCTGGCAGATGGGTCCTATCCACCATCTTTTACTTATCCAATTTAATGCTCAGACCTACAAGCAAACTAATTAAAAAATACCATTACACACACATGAGCCCTCTTTTTCTTCTTTCATTTCCGTCACAACAATTGAATAATAAGTGGTAACCAATGTATTACAGAGCCACACTGCTTGCATGGAGACTAATAAAAGCATAACTTTGATCTGTTTTGGCAAACACAAGTACAACTTTTGAGTCTTTAATAATTACTTTAGTCAAAGTCACTGATCACGACATGCGGCGGTGTGTTATTTAGAGAAAGGGAAACAGGTATTCACATCACCAGGGTGACTTCTAATGCTAACTAAAGTGTGAAGGTGTTTTTACCTTCTTCTCTCTCCCTTCCTTCATGGGAAAAGCAATCAAAGAAAGCCACGGCCAAAGGCAACAGTGTCCTGTCCCCAGGTTCTGTTCTTTCTTCCTTGTTGGAGCAACAGAAGTATTTGGAAAATACTCTTGGGGTACGTGGTGTGACTTTTGGGATGGTTCTGTTCAGGGCCGGGAGCTGGACTTGATGATCCTTGTGAGTCTCTTTCAGCTCAACCTATTTTGTGATTCTGTCAAATTATGTACAGGTAATCATTTGCTCACATAACATTTGAAGAAGTTTTGTGAATGTATTGCCTTTGACAGTGTTCTTCACCCCTCTGCTTGAGTGATTGGGGGGGGAAGAACTGACCAGGGGAGAAGCGTGACTTCAATGCAAAGGGAAGCAGGGCTACTGAAAGCACCTTAGCAGGGTTTTCAGCTGTTCTACTTTCCTCAGGCTGAGGTGATCTCAGCATGGTCGCTTGGAGTGTTGCAGCTGAAGGGTGGTGCCTTCTGGAGCAGCTACTGCTTTTCCTCAGGTGAACATCCACTTAAAGCTTCAGGTCATTGAGTTCTTGCAGTGGATCAAGCCCTGGAAGATGCTGTGCAAAAACAAAAATCTCTGACTAAAAGCTTTTTTTCTAAATAAGAGACAGTAGCTGGAGACAGACAGACTGACTAGGAGGAAAGGGAGAAAGCAAGAAATAAGGAGACAGTATTGGTCAGGATGGCGGCTAATAGTCTCAGCATCTCGGCAGACTGACTGATGTCAAGCTGAGAGCCTTGGCAAAAGGCCACCCTAGTTCAGCAGGGAAGGAAGGCTGCAACTGGAAATAAAATAGCAATATATAATAAATGGAGGGAAAGAAAGGAAAGTAGCTAGCAATCAATATAAATGAGAAGTTAATGAGGTGCAGAAAAATTATAAATACATATAAAGGCACCAGAGACAAATCCATCCCTAAGAATATTATGAAGAGTTTTTAAAGAAGGGCTGCCAGGAAGAAGAGAAAAGCAAGAACTGAGGTAGGCCAGTTTCCAGAAGGAGGTTTGGAGATGGGTATTTGTGGCCCAGAGCCGACATAAATGTACCATGAGCAGTGGTGTTCTTTTGTGAGGAGGAGCTGGAAGATGCACCCATGTCTCACACACATGACAAATTTTTTTCTGTTCTAGGCTAAGCAGTATCCAACCAACTAATCAATTAAATTATCAAATGAATAATTAAAATATCACAAAGCTACCAAGAAATATTTATGTCATGCAAAAGTGTTAAGTAGTAAATGAAAGTATCAGTCAATCATCAAAGCAATCTTGTTTGCTTGTTGTTCTGGGGTTACTCTAACAAATTGAGTTTTATCACAGAAAGGTGCAAGATATGAAAACACAGAAAGCAGATTTAATGTGCCAAAACTATATGCTGCAAAGCACTAATTCTGACAAGGTTGTCAGATTCATAAAGAAGAGGCAGCTCAAGTGTATTACATCCAATACTTGAAAAGACGTAATGGCTATAAATTTTCTAATCCAATCTTTAGTGAGAAGAAGCAAAGAAGAGATTTGTTCTCCATGCAGGACACTGAAATCCAGTGCAAAGTGCAGTGCTGGAACCTGTACCTTTTGGTGTTACAGCTTCTCAGAATTTGAGTGAACTGTAGAAAACATGAAATGATGGGATGGCTCCTGAAAATGCCTGTGAATCCAAGTTCTAGAGGGATGGGTCCCTCTGAATTACCAGAAAGAAACATGAGAGTTGATGGTAGTATGCAGACTTGCTACTGGAGAAAAAACATGGGCCACTGCATTACTGAACTGAACAGATGAAATGGAATGCCCTGAGCTCTTAATGGGAAGCCAGATAACAGGATTTGCTGGTTGCTCTTGGGCTTAATGTTTGTGAGTCTGTAACATCTGTGGGCAGTCAGAGGGGATGGCATTTAGAGGAGGATGACATGGTAGCTGTGCAGCAGCAACACACAGTTCCTCTCAATGGGAAAAGGTAGTTCCATAAAAACCTCCAAAAGCACTCAGGTGAAAGTATAGCATGGAAGCAAAGGAGAATGATCAAGCAAAGAAAGGTCAGATCAAACTAAGAAAAAAACTTGAAGCCTTACCAGAAGAAAAGGGAAAGGTTTAAAGCAGTGGAGAAGATGAAGCCAGTGGAGGTGGAGAGAGATCCATCTCAATGTGAAGGGCCAGGGAAATTACAATTTACAGCAGCATTAAAGTACCTAATCCAGAAAGAACTGTGTAAAGAACACACAAAAGGACACTGCAATTCCTGAGCTGTGATTATCAACCAAGTGTCTGAGCACTGGCTCTTGAAAGACAAGGCTGTATGTGGGAGGTGGTCTGGAGAAGAGATGGAGGAGGAGGGGGGGAGGAAGAAGTATGGAGACAGGGATGTTTAGGAGCTGAAAGAAGTGACAGACAGGTTAATTCTTGGTAAAGCCTTGTGTTTGTTGCAGTGCTACCAGCAAAAGATATGCAAAGCTGTGAACACCACTGCTGGGCAGCGCACCCTCCCAGCCATTGATGTGCCTTAGGGATTTAGGTTTCTTAAAACAGCTCTTCTTAATTTACCCCTTCCATTCACTACCAGTGCATGCCAGAATACCTGAATTTCCGCAAAACTCAAGCCCTATGTGACAGGACATGTTCCACAGGGAGCTCACAGATTAATGCACTACGTTTTTCAGCCATCCCTCCTCTCCTGGTGGGGGTTCCTGAGAGAGAAGGATCAGCATTATCTCTTCCCATTCCAGCTTTGAAAAAGAAAATTCAGCTGTAAGATTTCTGAAAGCTTCTTCTGCATTGCTTTGTGAGAGCAGCTTTGGGAAGATATAAATATGTATATACATATATATATAAAATCTTTTTACATTACAAGAAAGAGAAATGTCATTGAAAATGTTGTTCTTTGTCATGTATTTAAATTTCTCTTCACAAATTTAAAAAGTTTGCTTAAGCTCTTTTTTTAGAAGGAATGAAAATGGAAACAGTTCCATCAGAACTTCTATGTCATTAAAAAGTCTTGTAGTTGAAAAATGTTTAAATGGTAATTTTGACTAGGATCATTATAGAAATAAAACCAATCTGAAAAGGAATAGGAAAAAGAGACTGTTTTAGCCATTACACAGCACTCAGTGTCATATTCCCAGTTTGGGGTCATGTCTAGTTAAGTGTGAGTCTTCCCTCCTCCCTTCTACTCCAGAGACACCAGAGGTGTTCCTGTGCCAGCCACAGCTGTGTGGAGCTGCAAGGAGTATGTTCCCACTGTGAGTGACAGCCACTGATCTCCAGGTAATTCAGTAAATGTTCCTGAAGAAGTACAGATGAAAAGACACAGGAGAAATGGGTGGTTATGAGGCAGGGGAGGAATGGCAGCCATAGGGATGGAGGCAAGAGGGGATTTTCTTCAGATGTGACGAACACATAACCTGGCTGCTTTCCCTCACACAGGGACCCCAGGAGAGAGAGGCAGGTACTGCAAGACCAACTGCACTGATCCCATGGTCTGACCCTGCCTAGCTAACCATTCCCAAAGCTCTGAATGAAACAGCAGGCTTGGCACTGAAAATGTCTTCCCCATGCATAACACTGTAGGGGTCAGCCAGTAATTCCTGGAAATGGTTAACTGCTGGCCAGCTTTGATCTCCTTGAAATAGAAATCAATTCTCATACTGACAGTTTCTCAAAAAAGGGCATGCCTCAGGACTCAGAGGCATCCTACACTGTTGGATGTATCTCCTGTCTCTCCATCACTCCCTCCCTGGCTCTTGGGAAAACCGTGCTTAATGGCAAAGGTGATGGGCATACTGAAGCATGGAGCCCACAGAGCTAACTTTTTCATTCCACTGAAGGAGGAGCTCTAGCCAGAGGGAAGAAAGGTAATAGACTTTTCAAGATCAGAAAGCCCGTGGATACAAGCAGCAAGACACAAAATCTGAGTGTTTTCGTGGGATCATGGGATTCAGCCTCCAGGACTCATTACAAACCATGTGAACACAGCCACTGATGTGTGTGTGAAGAGAACAGAGGAACATGATGCTTGTCTTCAGTTGCTCAGATGTAGGTGTCCAGTGTCACCTGAGATGTTTTGGGTTACCCTACCTGACCTCCAGCTGCTGTCCCAGAATGGTGTGAATGTCACACAGGTCCCATATTGTACCCACCAGCCTTCCCAGTACGTCTCAGGCAGCTCAAAACATGTGAACTGGTTCTAAACACCTCAGGGGCCTCAGAGGAGCTCGTGGTGGTTTTCTGATCAGGGTATGTGTGTGTGTTAGGGGATTGCAGGCTGCAGCACACACACGTGAAGCTGGAGCACCTACACTCCCATGGGAAGAGGTGTGAAGCAGGGGAACCCACATTTCCAGGGTTGCTGTTTGTTCCCACCTGGCCTAGGGGGTGCTTACAGCTCAGTGAGGGTGCAGCTGCAAAACTGGGATTTGGGGCATCGATTATAGAGGAGTATTTAGAAGTCCACAGTGTTATGTTAACCTTGTATAAGCATCTCCTAGTTTTTGGAGGGTTTTATTCTCCTGAGTTTTTTAGGTTGTATTGCTAATATTAACCCTGAATACATGGTTCATGGATTGCTGATTAATAAGGTTTTTAACAAATTAATAAACACTAACTGCTTAACTAAATCTTAATTTTGGTTTAAAATGCATGAATTGATCCATTTTTCCTTGCAACACTTATCTTCATGGTCAGAGAAGCTTGGAGAAGGATTTGACACAACTGTAGTGTAGTAGACACAGTGCATGCTCATCTCCCTTGGCTCTGCTGATGGCATTGACACACTTGCCCTGACTGGAACAGCAGTGTAGGCAGGTAGTTCCTATGTAAACACCTCCATTTACAGCTATTTTAACCTCAAGCTAAGCCATCTTCATTTAGCTGTCTGAAAATGAGCTACTTGTTTTAAACTCCTGAGACTGCAGACAAGAGAAGGAGGTTTTGTTAGGGGGTCAATCATCGCATCCTAAACCAGGCACCTGAGCTGAGACACATAGCCTCCTGCAAGTGCCTCTTTCCTTCCATCAGGTACAAGTAGAGGATGCATTCGACTCGGTGCCTGGTCCAGGGGGTGACCACAGAGTTGTGGCACCAGCCAAACACCGGGCGCATCCAAGAGTAATTGAAGTGCGCAGAGGGACACAACGGCGGTGACTCACCACGGCAACATGAACTGCGAAATCCTCCTTGTTTACTTGAAAGTCTCTGCTTCAGTCACGTTAATTGCTACTACCACTCTGAGGAATATGAAGGAAACTTATTGGTATTCTGGAAACTAGAGGTAGGTGACAAGTGAGGGGGTGGCTGATGCCTTTGGCACATTAACAAATAAACTTTCTTTTAAGTCCCATTTGGGAAAGTCTGGCTCTCCAAATTAGCTCTGAAGTTTGTTTCTCATCATGTTGTATGCTAAGTTAAACATTAGCCTCTCCTACACTCTTTTGTAGCTTAGGGTAATGCCTTTTAAAAGTACTTTCATTACCTTCTGGAATAGTTCAGAACATAATAGCATGTTCCTCTTTTAGGCAACATGATTAACCTTTCCTGGAACAGCAAAGAATGTATTATAACATCTAACAGCAAAATCAATACATTATTTTCTTGCTTTATATTTATATATGCCCTCTTGCCACGGCATCCAAGCAGGAGAAAGACGATTTTTCTCATGAAAGAGACTTTCATTCCACATCATGCCCCTCTTTTCTCTATTCCTCTGCTTCCATTACAAGCACCAGGTCTTGTTATTCCCAGACTTTTCCATTCCCATCAAAGCCTTCACAAACAGTAAGGTCAGAAACCTTTAATAATGTTTGGGAATCCTTTATATAGTCCAAGTAGTTACTGAAAACACTCTGGTTCAGTTTGTAAAGAAGGAGAAACATTTGCTTAGTCAAATCATTTTTCAAATCACCCCACATAATGGGATGAAACCTGTTAACATACAACTTGTTTCAAAAGTCTTAAGATGTTGCTCTTTCCCAAGGAATTGAAGAAGAAGTTAATATTAGTTGCTTGCCCTGGTCAACCACTGCTTCTATCCTTATGTAAAATTATTTATGCTGTAGGGGATTGCCTTATCTTCTGCTTGCTATTAAAAAGCTTCTATTTAAGCACTAGAGAAATTTTTTTCAAGCGAACACTGTATCATTAAAAATATCTCTTGTATCAGTCAAATTATCTTATGTTTGTCTTCAGAACTTTTTCACAGTTTTACTTTTATAATTTTTAAGCACTTTTCATCAGGAAGTGATTGCTGAAGACACTTCTCAGGGGTGCTGCTGCTTCAGCCCTGATAGGACAACTGCAGTGTCTGAAATGAGAGCAAGTAATGAACAATGAACCCATCCTGTTTGGGTGAAATTCATTCTCATTCCTCCTCTTCCTCCGGGACCAGTACTCTCCTTACACTGCACTTGAGAGCTCAGAAATGGATGAAGTGGTTTCTACAGAAGTGTGCAATGTTTTTGAGCTCTCTTGGGGACTGGTTTTGTTCCTGAAGAACAGCCATTTCAGCTCTCTGTTCACTGAGAATAAATATGAGGTACATGAACAAAACCAATCTGAAGAGTCCTTGGAGATGGAAGAAATAGCTATGAACATTTTTTCCATATCAAGCAGCTTGGTTCTCTGGGACACCAGTGAAATGGTGCATCCCCCCACTGGGATTTTTTTTTCCATATCTGGCCCTGGGAATCAAAGTTTTTAGCCTCTTCCTCTGGAAATGCCCCTCTGCAGATTTATGCTCTTAATCCAGCTCCATTGCCTTTCCAGGTGTGAGAGTAGCACCAGCTTCTTATTTCTAACACTTGGATTTAATTTTACCAGCTCAAATGATCACAGGGCAAAAACAGCAAGGAAATTTGAAAGAAAGTAAATTAATTCCCTGTTTGTGTGCATGAGTGTGCCCTGCTCATTCTACATCTAGACTCTTGTCTAGCCATGAACATTCCCTATAACGTCATTCCCCACCCTGAAAATAAATAAGAAAGGAGACAAATCTCTGATTTATTAAAGATCTTAAGGCAAGAAAAGGAATTAATAACTAGCTTCCCAGCTCATGAATTAGAACTGTCAAAGCTACATCTTGAACTATTCATAACATTGCTAAAGAAGTTTTAAAAAGATAAATAGAAAAGCCCATTGTTTCTAGTTCATAAACAGAAAAGCAATCTATTTGACATAATGCATGTGATCTAAATTAATATATCATCATTCAGTAGTTTTATTTTTTGGGAATAAATTGTTTTCTCTGTTAATGGACCTGGGCACATTTCATCATCAGTAGAAGAAATATTTGTAAATTGACCCCATAGGAGTTTTTGAAGTGCAGCGTTTTTATCTACTATAAAAGTTTCTTCTCTACTTTCAGGAGAAACCCTGACTGAAGACATTATAAAATAAGGTAATATTTGAGCCCAGGTGAGGGACATTCACTGAGTCACACTTTGGCCTGGCTTGTGTTTTTCTAGCAGCTTCAGTGTGGGGCAGGGTACGACAAAATCCAAGCACTGCTGGACCTGTAAAGGTCTGGGTGTGGTGACTGAATTTTTCTCCTTAGAAAGCAACTGCACCTCCAAGAAAAGGAGCTACCAAAAGGTTGGTTGTGTGAGGCACAGTAAATACAAACTAGACACAAACACAGACATGTGCAAAACCCCCCACTAATACCATCCCAAGCTCAAGACCCTTTTCCGGACACCTGGGGCATTTGAAGGGATGTACTAAACATCAAAGCATAAAGAGATGCTGTTTTATAGGCCTTGCTCTCTCAGAGATCCCCATGTGCCCATTATAATAATCCCTGAGATGATAATTAAGTGGGCACAATGCCAGATAGGCATTTTATAGGTACCTTTTCTGTGAATTTTCAGGAGCAAGATGAGATTCAGAATAATGATAGTGTGAAAAGAGTGCTGTGCTCCATTAGAGAGTGAGTTATATCTAATACACGTCTATAATCCAGTAAGCACATAAGCTTCCATGTATTTAAAATAGAATATCTTCAGGGTTTTCATAATAAATTTAATACTTCAAAGACACATTGACTAATGGTTTTCAGATATTACAGAGCAGGCTCTTCCCTATAGGAAATCAATTAAAGTTGAATCTTATTGATTTTTACCCATTTCTCCATACAGTGATAAACCAGATTTTGAACTCTCTTTGGATATAACCCCAATATTTTATTCTCCTCCACAGCTGAGGTAGAAGCAATTTTTAAATCTGATCAGATAAAATAAAGGAAATATGAGCCTATTAGTTTCCTCAGTTTTAAAAATCAACAACTTTTCTTCTATTTAATCTACTTGAGGTGAAGCAAGATAAATTCCAGGTGACCCTGCAACACCAGGAACTGTAAACAGGCATAATTTGCACATGCTTAAACCTGAAAGCTCATATGGGACCAAAGTGACAAATGGACATGGCATTGACTCTCTGCAGTGAGATGAAAATAATTTCCAGCCATCAACCATCATTTGCAGATACAGAGTGAAGAACAGAGTTGACTTATCCTAGGAAGTACTCTTGATGGCCATCATCTCTATCAGTTTCTCATAGTGGGTTTTTAGTTCTATAGGTTAAATTATAACTTGCTCCAAATAAATTTGCTAGACTAAGTGGTGGCTACTCCTAGTCTGTGAAGATGCACTTCCCTTAAATTTTGATTGAGCTGGCCATCCAGTCTGAAAGAAAGAGGCACTGACAGACATCTATTTCAAGGGAGGTGATTCACATCACGCTAGTCTTCATTTCTCTCCTTTGACCATACAAGCATCACTGACGACTGATGCATGCATAGGCATGCACTGCAGATGTCTAAACCTGGGCATATTAATGCTGGCCTGTGTACCTGTGTGTAGGGAACACCTCAATCTCACTGACAATAGCATAATGAGATTTTGTAGCTGGATGCTGAAGGCAGATAAATTCAGGTAAAGGATAAGGCAGAAATTTTCAACCATTGAGATGATTAGAACAATTTAGTTAGTGAGGTTGTGAGTTCACTATCACCTGAAGAATCTAAATCAAGTCTGGATTGCAAAATAAGCTCCAGCTCAGCTAAAAACTTTGGAAATGCAGAAATTGCTGTAGGAGCGAAGGTTTTGGTACCTGTCAGAAAATCAGTGAAAAAAGTTTCTTCTGGAGCTCAGGTATTCTCTTCTTCCTGCTCCAGTTCACACAGAAAACCACATAGGAGCAAACACTCTGTGATCTGATCTGACTTCTGTGGGAAATTGTAATGAGCAGGGAGATGAGAGGTGAACAACATCTCTAATCCAGGCAGCATCAGCCTTTGCTCCTGTCCTCATCCCTCTGTGCAGATTTGTGCTCTGGTCTCTCCTGGCTGAGGGCACTGGGAAAACTGCCTGGACATACCTTTGATAACACTGGCTGTCTTTGGTTTATGATTGCCTTTTTGCTGTCTGGCAAATCACGGTTCTGGATTGGCAATCTCCAAAAAGCCCTGTAAAATGCCATCCGGAGCCCCATGTCTGACCAAAATGTTGGTAGAAGGACTGAGCAATCATGGCATGGATCTTCCCACTGGCAGCAGGAGCAGGCAGAGGCAGCAGCTCTCTGGTAAGGAAGAATGGCCACATGTCGAACTCAGCAGAGCAATCCCCTCAGGACAGAGAGCCACCAGCTGAGCACTCCTGCTGAGTATCTCTACGTGTGCATGGCCAGCACAACAGAAACCAGAGTTTGGCCGCAGCAGTTAGCCAAGGGCTTTAAGTCTAGCTAAGCTTTGCTTAGCACAAGTTTTAAAGGACATGCAAAGTAAAGATGATTTAAAACTCTCTTGTTGCTTCAGAAAGCTGAGGCTCCTTATCACGTATTAGAGCCCTTCCAGGCCAATTCTCATTAGCATCAGCAGAAAAGGGCCCTCTGGCTGACTACATGCACTGGCAAAGAATGGATGGTTGGTCCAGACACTCTCGCTGGCAGCTCTGAGGACAAAGCAGGAACAGATGCCACTTCCCTTTCCCACTGGAGAGAGGACTGCAGATCTGTCTCGTTGCTCTCAAAACTTTGGAAACAAAATCAGCATTGGAAATAAATTCCAGAAGCCATTAATCTGTCTCGCTTCTGACATGAAAGGATAAAATATAGTTCTGTTAAAAATAACAAAAAGCTGTGAGCAGTATATTTTCATTTTCCAAATTACTGAAAGAGCAGAACATGAATCCTTGTCTGTCAGCCTGAGAAATTATTTTCTTTTTCCTGTGAAGGAGACGCAAACATAAGCAAGTGGCAGAGAGAATGCAGTTAGATGAACTGCAATGTGCTGCAGCCATCAAAATACCCTGAAGACTGGTGATGAGAAACCTTCAGCAGATTTTTAGGGGGTTTTTAAAATTTTTGTTTTCCTCAATAGCTTGAGTTACTATGTCATTACAGTACAAGGAGTTTACACAGCAGGGCCAAGGGCTATGTACTGCACAGCCTTATGGAGGACAATAGTTGGGATGGTATTGTCATAGATGAGTGATTTAAATCCTTTGAAGAATTACCACCAAAGGTATTATTAGCAAAAGTGGTTTAATATGACTTTGTGAAAATGCAACTAACAAAGTTCAATGGAAAGGTTCACTTCAATATTTGCTACATGGAAATAACATACACAGGGAAATAATGTTAGAATCAAACTACAATTATTATTAAACAGAAGCTGAAGATGCAAAAGGGTGAGACTTTCCAGTTGAGTCACAAGGTTCAGAGTGAAATCTTGTGCTTTTTAAACTCCTGATGGAGCTTATGTACATCTTGAACCCATTTCATTCTCAGCCTTGGGTATATTAGATACATGATATTATGATATATTAGATATATGATATTACTATATATATTATAGATATATGATATTACTATATATTATAGATATATGATTAGATATATGATAATTCCATTAGATATATGGTTTATATCTAATGGAATTGGCTCTATGGATTTCTCTTGTGTGAATTCAGCTTGTTGTCAGTCACTCCCTGAGGACCTGTTGTGAGAGGTCATTCTGCCCTCGGCTAGGAGGGACATCAGTCTCAGGACAGGAACATCAAACCCTGCTTAAGGGGAGACTCACCTGGCCTGCAGTCCAGTTGCAACTTAGAAAGAACTTGAATTGGATTAATGCCAAGATCTGTTATTAGTAGAAGGTCACTCTGCCTCAAGGAGAAACCTTGAGAGGTGTCCCAGCTCCAGACAGATCCCCACCATGCAGCCACACTGCCTGGCAAGGAGAAGGCCCACTTAGGCTGTCATATTTATAGAATAAAGTGGTTGGCCCGTGGTCAGATTGCATACAATGGGAAAAGTATACATGAAACTCTTGTACCCACAAATTTCTTTGTTCCTTGATAAATGAGTCTTGGAAAACCCACCCTCTATTCATCTGTTAATTGCATGATTGGTGTTCCCAGCTCATATGCACTGATGCTCTCTGGGTCACTCTGTTCCTTTGTGTGTTTCCTGGAGGAGTTCTTGGCCCATCTGTGGCTCAGGCCTTTATCCCCTCTGGAGCCCATACCAAATTTGGTTAAGGGGTGTGCATCCATCACAGGTGTGCAGTGGTACACAAAGTCTTCTTTACAGATCATGTGTCTTTTATTTAAATACCTTTCACTATTTTTTTTTTTTCCTCAAGAGAAATTAAACACTCATTTTTCTGATATGTAAATATTAACATAGTGATTAAAAGCAGGTAACTCTCTCTTCTTTAAGGCATCTAACTATAATAATGAAGGGCGAAAAAAATGCAGGTTGAGGTGTCAAAAGTTCAGATTAGAAGAAGCCTCTTAATTGAAGAATATTTTAGTCGTGGAGGTTGTAGAGACATAAAATATACAGAAGCAGAAAATGGGAAAACAAAGTATAAGTGGATGAATTTATAAACAAATGAGTCATTGTCTCACTTCAAGTGGCAAGCTGGAGGCAGAGGGATTTAATGAAAAAAGGAAGAGAGATGAGGAATAGGAAGGAAGGTCACAGTTTATCACATCTAGCCTTGGATCACTGCCACTGGCTGCGAGGCAGCATGTCGGCAAGGAAGCAGCAGGAG
Source organism: Tichodroma muraria (assembly GCA_013390105.1). Taxonomy (NCBI): domain Eukaryota; kingdom Metazoa; phylum Chordata; class Aves; order Passeriformes; family Sittidae; genus Tichodroma; species Tichodroma muraria. The sequence continues at coordinate 155,282 of WAAG01017796.1, forward strand.
GATGGAGCGGGTGTTGTGGCTAAGAGTGGATTTCTTTAAGGCATAATCCTAAACCAGCATCTTCTGACTTTCAGAGGCGACCTCAACACAAAGTTTGAATGGCAGATGCTCCCTCTGTAGCAATTCCTCTTTGCTCTTCAGCCTCAAGGAAGAACTGAACCCTCCTGAGTCAGGGACCTCCCTAAGCTCCCGGAGCCTGCCCATGCTCTGGGCCCAGCACCACCTGAAACTCCTCCTCTAATCAAACCCAGCTCAGGTGCCCCTCCCTGAGCTCCCCTGGCATCAGGGCTCCAGCAGGAGCTCAGGACTGCTGTGTTCACCCGATCTTGCCTGCAGCAGGTGGGTGTCCCAAGGGATAAAGCCCTGCAGAGGACATGCCTGCAGGGTCTCTGCCTGCCTGAATGGTCAGTGGGGAGGGAGGATGTGGTCTGAGACAAGGTGTTCTCAGCAGGGACCGTGTCTGAGAGGACACAGGTGTAGCTTTGGTGGCTGCCCTAGATGTTTGCAAGAATCCAGCCATACCATGTGTTATTTGGTGCTCACATGGTGTATTGTGAGGATGTTCTGCAGGCATGTGCAGCACCAGAAGGAACAGTGGGCTGCTCTTCTGCCCATCTTCTTCCTTTGCATGTTGCGTTTCCCATCTTGTCTTCACTAATCCTTATGCCAAAAACAAGGGAACCCTGCCGGGAGGTGATTGCATTATGTTTTTCCTTTTCTTCTTGAGTGTGTACCATGCTGTGAAGAGAGGAGTGGCTCAGCATACCTGCCTACAAGGGATAAAACCAACATTTCTAACATCATTCTCCTTCTGGCTGCCCTCCATGCACAAATTGTCTTCTGAAACAAAAGTAAATACAATTTTATTTTTTTTTTAGTAGGGCAATGAATACCAGTCTTCCAGTATATCATCTATATTAAAATATTTGCATATAAATATAACCCAGAAAGGCATCTAGAGCCACGGTTTCCTGAAATTAGTAAGAGAAAATATGATCTAATTTAATTTCCTGCAAAACAGTAGCTGCAGCTTTTCTCCCTGTGATTCCTGCTTTGATTTTAGATGATTTCACACAAAGAGAATTCATGCTTGAAGGTTGCAGAAGTTTCTTCCAAGCATTTCCTTGCTCAGTGGAGTTATTTTTCCTTTCTTCTTCCTCTGCTGTGTTCCCCTCCACTGCTCTTGGCTGAAAAGCATGAGAGAAGCACAGGAGGAAGCTCTGTGTTCCCTGCTCTCTGACCCCAACAGCCCCCAAACTGGAGGACATGGAAATGCCTTTGTTACACAATTAATACAAATAAGCAAAAATCTTCCAAATCCTTTATTGAGCAAAGAGAGTGTTGCAATCCTCTGTGAAGGAAAGGAGATACATCCCAATATATTTAGCAAACTATTAAAGTGGAAGGATGGAAAGAGACTAATTTCTGCAAAGAGAATTGTGAATGTCAGATATGCTGTACCAAAACATCCTGTAAGCAGGCAGAGGAGTCAGGCTGTGATTTACTGACAGCTCTCAGTGCTCATGGTGGGCTCCTGCACAGGCGTGGCTGTGGTGGGACACAGAATCATAGAATGCTGAGGGTTGGAACTGACCCTAAAATCCATCTAATCCCAAACCCCCCTGCCAGGGGGAGGGATGCCTCCCCTTAGACCGGGTTGCTTGAGGCCTTATCCAACCTGGCTTTCAACACTCCCAGGGATGGGGCAGTGGGTCATGGCACCAGCCAGACAGTAACAACCATTCCAGGAGCCCAAGGGCCAGAAACCTGGAAGGGAGTGTGGATGTCAGAGTTTCCAGGGACCCAAAAGGCTGTTGTGAGGCAGGAGACAATGACCTCTTCCTCATGTCCTGCAGTGAGAAGGCAGGAAGGACAGGGCGTAAGGCGCAGCAGTTTCCTGCAGCCTTAGAGGATTCTGCAGCTGATTCTTGTCTCTGGGAGTTTCAGGGCTAAAATAACAGTCCAAGAAGAAGGAACAAATGATGCAATTGTCTGGAGCATTTTATGGGATGCCTTTACAGCCAGCTCCTGGTTCTCCATGGCAAAGAAGGAAATGGAGAGGAAAAAGAGTGAAGGCAAAGCCCTGAGTGCCTGTCTCTGAAGGAAAGTGGCATCCAGCTGAGCAGGGATGTGGGGCCAGGGAGCCCCTGTGAGTCTGCCATGGTGTGAATGGGGCCCCATCCACTGGTGCCTGGCTGGCACTGCTGGTCAGGCCCGCTGTTTCTACATCCTTGGCCTGGCTTGTCCAGCCCTGAATAAGGAAGAGCTAGTGGCCCTCAGCACTCTCTTTCCTGGTGCTATCTCAAACAGGAGTGGCAAACTAAGCAGCCCACCCTAAGGAACCAAGATTTGATAAATGCAGGCATCAAAACTTGTGGCACATATCCCTCCAGGCTGAGGTCTGGTGGGCAAACATGCCGCTTAGAAATTAGTGGGTTCATTTTATTGGGGTGCATCTAAAGGCTGGATTTTGAGGATTTTTAACTCATGAAAACCTATTAACATGGCTTGTGGTTTGGCCACATCTCTGGTTTACACTGGTGTAAAGCCAAGCATGATGTCAAGTTGTTGTTGCAAACAGGAAAGTCAGAGGGACTGTAACTTTCAGGTAGAAAGCTCTTTAGTAGCTGAACAGTTAAAGATTATGTTCACTATGTTTTCCTGCCTTGCAATTTCCTCATTCATAATGTATGAGTGAGATCATTAAAAGCAACATATTGGCTGATACCATCACAGCTGCTGCCTAACTTTAACACTTCATAGCAAGGAATAACATTTCTCTTATGTGTGTCTTTGGAAAAGAAAAAAAAGAGTTGTAACTGTAAGAACAGTGTAAAATGTTTAGCCTCAGAAAAATCTTCACATGTTGGGCAATTGCACATTTGCTGGGAATGTTTTTTAAATTACTAAAAAATATTAATCTCTTTTTATTAATCCTTTTCACCTTCTGCATCTATCACATTATGGCAACATATTTTTCCCCGGCACAAAATCAATATTACATTAACTTCCCTAATAAAAAAGTATTAACTCCTACAATGAACAGAAAACTTCATCTCCAGTCAGGGAATTTTAAATTCCACAATCCTTGACTGTTTAGAAACATAAAGATGATTATATTATGCCAAGGATGGGATGTGTCAGTCATATCAAACAGAGAGAAATATGTCTTAGGGCTTCCAGGCATAAGCTCTGTGGTTGGTGTTTCATTTGTAGGCTGCCCGGGGTGCTGGTCTGGTTAAATACATTAAATAAAAGTGTATTTACATTGACAGATGGTAACTCTTTTAGCTGAAGAAAAGCACTGTCCATTTTTCATGGGTAATCTGAATCTTTACAAACTTTGGGCCTACATTTTTGTTTTTTACTTTTGAGAGAGAGGAATGAAAAGTGTGTGCTATATAAAGCTGTCTTTTAATTTCCAAATACCTTATTTCATATTCCAACCTGAGACAGACACTTATTATTTATAAATCATGCATCACCTCTAATAGTTCTGTTCCATCACAAATCCAAGAGTTTGGGGGGGGGAAGGGGGGAGGAGAAGAAGGCAAAGTCCAAGCCATCATGAAAAATGAATTAGCAGCCTTTGAAAGAGAGGGCATTCCCTCTGGGTGTGTAGCAACAACTCTGAACTAATCCCAAATGGTTGGTCTCACTCTGAAGCACCTCAAGTCTGAATTTGCACATCTATGCCCCAGCTGAGGTGATGCTCTCCCTCCCCTCACCCAGGCTTTGCACCATTCCAACACCAGTGGCTTGTCCTGGTGCTCGTGGAGAACAGGGCCCCACGGGTTCATTAGTTTTAAACTTTGAGTCAAATAGCTGAAGCTGGGATGAAAGACTTTCCTTCTGTTGCAAATTCATAATTCATTTTAAGCGTGGCACATGAAGCAGAGGCAATAACACGGTCCTTTCCGAAAATCTTCGTTCAGGGTTTTAATTGTGTCTCAGAGGAATAAATGCAGGAGGGTTGCCTTCCTCCCTCCCACCTCCCTTCTTCCTCTGATAACAGCTTGGTTTTTACTACCATCACTTATGTCTTTCATGATTTCTAGCCTCTGACAGAAGTGCTCCACTACCCTTTCCTGTTCAATAATGAATGGACACATTTGAAGCTGCAAGTATTTGCACTTATGAGCTCATCCAGGCAAAAGACATAAGAAATGTGACTTATCTAAACACCAAAAGCAGCTAAGGGATCAAGTAAATCACACATCCCCCACTGCTGTTCCTTCGCTGTTCCTTTTCCCTGCCTCCTTGGTACTGTACCTAAGAGAAAGAAGGTGACAAAGTCTTGCATCAGATTTTCTGCTATTTCTCCCCAAACTGCTGCAAGAAAGATCTCAGGGAGGTTACATCAGGTGTGCCCAGTTAATCTGGTTGCATCTCAGCTTCTCACCTTTTACAGCCAGTGGAGAGCAGCAGGCATCTTTGGCAGGCAGTTCATTTAAATGTAAGGAAGGTGCCCAGAACAGGTCAGCTGGAAGCTCTGTCCCTGGGAGTGCCTGTTTCCCTCCAGAGAGCTGTGGCCACACCACAGGTGAGTGAGGAGGAGGTCTCCAAAGGGGACAGAAGACAGTGCTTGTGAGCTTGGCCAGAGCCTCGAAAGGAAACCATAAGGACACCAGTCTTGAATTTCCTTGTCAAGGCTGATGAGGGTGTGGAACAGTTACTCTTTGGGTAACTACCGAAGTCAGAGTTTAGTTTAGCAGCTAACAAGGAGTAGGCATGGAAAGTAGTCGGAAGGGTGCACTTACAGTTCCTCTTTGGGGTCACTGGAAAGCTGCAAAATGACTGTGTGCAGTCTCTGGAGCAGGACAGGCTCTCCCTGTGGTTAAAGCCAGGCTTATGCCAGAGGGAGCATTATCCAAAAGCTGTCGTAACTTCAGGTGCTCTTAAAATTCTGACTAATCCCTAGGGTCACTGTAAGACCAAATCAGTGAAAAATCAGGCATCCACTTGAGGGCTTCTTCCATTCAAAGCACAGAGTTTGGTCTTTTCTTATAAAGCACAACCAAGAAAAATGCTTTTTCCTTGCATCACTGTCTAGACTTTTATCTAACAGTCTTAAAGCATCTCCAAAGCAGGAGAATCAGGAGCAATTCTGCTTTTCACCTGAAGGGGATCCAAGGCCTTCTTTTCCATCTCACAGGCAGGAACCCAAAACCCGGAACCTGAATGTGAGGAAGTTCTGGCTGTCTGTTGAGGCACTCTTCTGTGAGTCAGGGATGTTGGTGTGTACCCGCTTGGGCAGAAGGAGGAATTAAGTGGAGATCCCTCACCTAGAGAGTGGATTAACCACTACACCAGGAAGGGAGCATAAAACTTTGGGAGCTCAGGATGGCCCTGTGAGCCAGGTCTGCTCAGCAAATGTTCCCCAGCCCTGAGGGGGTCTGAGGCAAAAAATGGGTTTGAATCCACACGGACCCTTAGCATACAAAAGACACCATGCTAATGAGTTCTGAGTTCTGTCAACATCTTTCCTGAAGAACCTTTTTCATGGCATTCAGCCAGTTTAAAGTTTTACAAGAGGGACACCTTTGGGGTTGGTTGCCACCAGGGGTACTGCAAGGGGCCAGACATGTTCGGGTGCAGAGACAAAGGAGTTCTTTCTGAGCTTTATCTCCATCCAGCCCCATGTCTGGCTTTCATTCCCACTCCTGAAGGTGACTTGCTCCTTAGAGAAAGTAGAAGAATTTAGTACTGTAGAATATGTAGGAGCTGTTTCCCCAAATGCCCTTAGGAATAAACCCAGCCATTTGGGACTGTAATGCTCAATATTCACATGCCATGTGGCTTTAGGTGTATAAAGTGAAAGCCTTAGAAACAGTTTTTGTTCAATCAAAAAAAGAAAATAAATAATATCCACTACAAAAGAAAAATGAAATATTCTGCTCCTGGACTGCCTTTTGAATTCCAAATTTTCTTTGGGAAGGAATGTTTTACAGCCAAGGCTGAAATCCCCCAAAACTAGGAACAACTGGCACAATAAGCATGTAGTTTCCGTAGTGCCAGTGGGCACTGCTGCAAAAAACCATGGCTGGTACTCATGCAAAGGTCCTCCTTTTCCCTCACTCAGGCAAGCATCAGGAGAGCTTCAAATGTAAAACACATTCCTATGTGATGATGAAAGAAAAATCACTTAGAAGAAGACAAGGAGAAATTGAAGTAACTCACTCAAACAAGTCAGGCTGACAAATTGCTTCTGCTCTCCCCATTCATTCACATAATGGTTCCCCCATTCCCTGGCCAGTTATAGAAGAATAATTATCTCTTTCAGATCAGCTGCGCTGGCTTCATCATAAATCATTTCTTTCCTCCACTCTTGCAGTACCACTGCCTCCTTCCCATTTTTAACAACATTTCCTTCCCACAAACCTTTCAAAGTCCAACTTTTGATTGACTAAATGCACCTTAAGACCAAAAACCTCCTGTGAACTCACCATTTTTGTCACTCAACCCAAAGTCCTTCTTTTCCAGCCATGTGCATGTCTGTGATGAGTTCACAGAGCTCAAATGAGAGCAAGCTGGTCATGTGACATAAAGGATAACATGAGATGAGTAAAACTCAGCCATGCCTGAACCTGAAAGGGAAACTTCTGGTCTTTTCAAAGCTCCACACAAACCTCACACTGCTAATAAAGCCATGGCCCTTCAAGCAAAGCATTTATGCTTGTGTGTAATTGCACTAAAGATGCAGAAGTACCTGCAGAATGAGGCAGGTGGGAACAGCCACACCTGAGGAATCATCATGCAAGTGTTAGTTCATTGCTGGGTGTTGTCAGGACATTTGGATGCCATCTAGTTTGGGAAGGACTTGCCTAAAATGGGCTGAACCCTATTAATTAGTAGAGCAGGAAATGAAGCCTGTTCCTTCCTCCTGCAGAGGAGGATGATGTGTCAGAGCCAAAAACAGATCTCTGCTTCTCTTTTCATCTTGGCTCTCCTTGGCCCTAGTCAGTCCCACACCCTGCACCATCCAGACAATCTTCTGCTTCTGCAGTCCCAAATTGTTCAGTGCTGGCAGAGTGATGCTCTCACCTCCTCCTTCTGACTGCTTTACTTTACCCAGCTGACTGACACCTTCCCATTCTCACTGCTCACCTCTCAGTCCCATTAGCCTCAGACCTTCAGCAGCCAAATCATGGCTCTGCTGGAGTCAATGACAAAAATCACATACTCCCAGAAAGCCCCAGTTTCACTGGAGCTGCTATCAGAACAAATAGCCAGAGGGCTGATGCCCCAGTGATGGACAGAGTGCCTTCATGCTGAAATGCCTTTTTGTGCACAGTCCATTGGCTTCATATGATTCCATAATAAAAGCTCTTATCCATTTTTCTGTCTACTCTTGTGCGAGGTTTTCTAGTATTATTACGATATCTTGGCTACTTTAAAGTTTCAAAAGGCCTTTTTAATGCGCTAAATGAGCTGGTCAAAATTCCATAATTTGCTGACAAGAAGAAAGGGGAAAAATACTCAGAGCGGCCACTGTGGCTTTCCCTTCTTTTCTCCATTTTTTCTCATTCAGGTTTTATGGAATACATGTGGTAAAGCCTCCCTGCCTGACAAAACTGGATAGACCAAGAACTCTTAGGGGTCCTGGTGAAAATAATGCTGGATGTTCTCAGCAGAAAACTCTAACAGTCATCTAAAACCCAAAAGGCCAAATGGCCCAATGGCATTTTTTTCTCTTCTTTTATTTACACATTCTAGTTCCCAAAAATATAATAAAGCAAGTCTGACACCCTACTTGGACAATAAAAATAAGCTCCCACTACTGAGTTATGAGTGCCTGAAAATAAATTAAGACGGATATGTAGTACCCTTTACAGTGACAACAGTCCCTAGACAATGTTTGGGGTGAAGTTCTTTTCCCAAGGCCACGTGATGCAACACTTAATCTGTGAGTTTTGGGGATTTCTGTGTATTTTGAAGGTCCTGATGCAAACACCCTTGTTTATAGTGTGCATGGCCCTGGTTAACAGTAAAACACTACATACATGAGGCACAGCTGGCAGCTTCCAGAAGGGCTTTGAACAGGAGAGAGAAGGAAACAAGCACTTCAAATCAGAGCTGATGGACGGTGCCAAATCCACTTGCAGCACCTTGGCTTGCTTTTCTCTCTCTGATTTGACACAACCTCTTTCCATGGGGGGTGTGTGGGAGGCGCAGAGTGGGCTGAACCAGCACCAGGCTCACCCATTTCCTTGGGGAGCCTGGGATGATTGCTGCTGTGGGAAAGGGATTCACATGGACACTTTGGGAAGAAGTAGAGAGGTAAGAGTTTAATAACCCATGCAATAAGCTCTTCAACATTATACGCGCAGGTTTCTCATGTGTATATTTTGTGCTACCTCCTTCCTTCCTTCCTTCCCCAGCCCCTGCCTTGCTTAATTGGATGTCCCCAGTGAGAACAGCAGGTAGATTCATTGTGCTTGCAGCTAAGGCAGGAGTAATTACATTATTCCTTTTTCTTGTCACCTGAACATATATTCTGGCCAATAAGTCATACATGAGAGATAAATCATGGAAGATATTGCCATGTTCCTTCCCTCCACTGTTTCCCTCCCTTGCATCATGAAGAGCACAAGCACCTCTACTGCTGCCTTCAGACACAGCACAGCTGGAATATTTCTCCCATCTCCCTGGATTTTCCGAAGGAGTAGATTTCTCCAATTTTTTTCAGCTACCTGTGAGGAGAAGGAGGGTAGCTCTACTCCTCAGGGTGGCTGGAGAGCATGAAGGTCCTGCTCGTCTTTCTTCCCACCTTGCATGCTTCTCATGGCAGCTGCCAACTCTCCAGGCATCCCTGTGTTTTTCCCTGTAAGGGACATGCCAACTGTCAGTGTTACTGTCTGGCTCCAGGAACTTTTTATGTGATGTGTTCAGACTCCAAGGCCACCATGGATCATGCAAAGTGGGTGCTGGGATGGCTGGGGCCTCACAGCAAACAGTCCCAGGCCTTTCCTTCCTGTGGGGGATCAGGATAAGGCCTTTCAGCTCTGGAAAGCCAGGCTTTACTGGACATAAACTAAGTGCTGGTTTCTGAAATAGAGAAATGGCACAGACTCTCAGTGAGGCAGAGCAGAAATAAAAAGGATTTATAGCCTCATCTCTCTCTCTGCCCTCTGCATCCTTCCTCCCAGGCTTGCACTCAGCCAAGTCCCTCTGGCCCCTAGGAAGTGCTTTCCCTTGCATCCTTTGACCTTATTGCTACAGAAAACATGAGACTTGCTACAGTGATCTTAGAGCCTTTAGTTGTTCAGGAACACAGCTTTGCTCCTGGCTGCTGTCTCCATTTGGAGAGCTGAGATGTGCAGCAGTCCTGTGGGAGAAGTTCACAGCTCAGGGCAATTGCTGGGGCCCTGGCACAACTTCCAGCAAAAAATGCCCATCTCCATCAACTGTACGTAGGGATTTAGGCTTCCAGACTGAGGCACTCTCTCTGAATTAAAATTCAAATTTATGCCAAGAGCAGAGGAGAAACATCCAAAAAGGGGAGCAAACACTGTAGTTTCACATCTAGGGTTGGTTCTGCCCCTTCTGCACAAAGCTGGTGGGTGAAACAACACAAAACAGTCCACAGCACTGGGTAAATTTGTTTGTAGGGCAAATTTATTACACAAGAGGAGCACAGCCAATTACACATGAAGGAATTTGATGGCTACAGAGATGTTATGTAGAGTACAGCCAAAAGATTTGGTGTTTCGATCTTGTGGGTCCTTTTAAAATGTCTTACAGAGTGGTCCTGAATGGAAAATTGGACAGAAATTGCCATACTCATAGGCAGGGACAGGTCTCTGGCCACAGGAGATGCTATCCTGCTCTCTGGCTGTCCTATGTCAGGGGATGGCTCTAAGACCTTTGCAACTCTTTCTGTATGAATTCCTGGTGCCACAGAATCAGATTTTGTAGTTTATCTGCAAGGAGGAGATTTAACATCCACTGCATTTTTATTAGAAAATTGTCAGTTCTGATTTTTAGCAGTTATATTGAGATCTAACCTGCAGCTTTTAAAATGTTTGAATGGGGAAGGATTGAGGGACACAAAGCTGCATACAAGGCCACATCAGAATATTTGCAGTTCTTAGTGTGTCTGAGGAACAAGGGTACAGCTTATATATGTGAAAGAGGTGATCTACAACTTGAACCAAGTAGCCACCCTTGGAGATAAAAAACTTGTCCAATAAGAGATAAAGAAATAAATCTGTCTCATCCAAAACAATAAAAAAAACCAACTGATTTTGTTTACTGAGGTTTGCTAACCAATTTCACCCCATGACCTACAAAACAAAGCTCGTATTTAAAATCCAATTCTCCGCTCTGCTGCAAAAGAACAATTAGGAAATAACTCTGCAATAGCATTGGATGTACTAGACTGAGACATATGCTCTTAATCACAGATAACAGCAATATTTATGGGAGAGTGGGGTGTTGATATAAATTGCCCTATAAAAAAAAAAAAAAAAAACAACCAAAAAAAAACCCCATTCTGCTTAGAGAGTTAGTGAGAGGGAAGTATAAATAGGATTTGAAAGAAAACCACTAGCAGTTTAGCTAATGCTTTTGTACAAAGAATGAACCAGAGCCAAGCCAGACACATTTGTGAAAACTGGGCCATGTGGAATTAGACATAGTGCTGATAAAACTGCAGAAATATCTACCAGCTGCAAGAGAAACTGAGTGGTGTACAAGATGCTGGATCTTCGCATGGTAAGACAGCAGATAAGGTGGCCTTCCTACTTACAGTTGGAGATGGAAAGAAAATACATTCTTATTACCCTTTCACATGTTAAGAGTTGATGGGTGAAGAGGTGATGGCTGTTTCTTTAAATAGGTTGAAGCCTCTTTGGATTTTAGAAAATAGTATAGCTCAAGCCCATGCTTCTAATTACTTTTTTCTCCAAAATACAGTTCCAGTTAGCACAGCACAAACCCTGACAGAGCTCAAGGAGTGTTTAGACAATGTTCTCAGACACATAATGTGATTCTTGGGGTGTCCTGTGCAAGACCAGGAGTTGGACTTCGATGATCCTTGTGAGTCCTCTCCAGCTCAGGACTTTCTGTGATTCTGTGTGATGTCTCCCAGTTTAGAGACCTGAACTGGCCAAGTGGCTGGGCAAGGCTGGGAGAGGCTCTCTGGGGCAGGCTGGACCATGCCAGGAACCAAGTGAGAACACGTTGTTGGAAATGCCTTGCCATTGTCATCTTGGTGCACACAGTTCTTTTATCAGCATTTGAAACATCTTACAACAGACTAAGCCTCAAATCAACAGCCAGCAGGGGGCTGCTGCTATTCCTCAACAGACTCTCATTATGCTGCCTTTATAAATGAAAAAAAGATAAAATACAGCATTTTGCCTGTGGCAAGACTACGGATTTTGGTGTCTGGCCCATAACTGTCAGCAAAGGGAGGATGTTAAACTGAGCCCTGCTCCCCTGCTCCCACCCAGCTTGGCTGAGGGTGCTTACATGCTTCATCATGCCACTTTCATATTTTATTTAACTGAGAAGTCCATAAAGTCCCTTTAAATAGAAACAATTATTTGAATAATTTATCCAAGAGTAATTTCCGTTTCTCTCCTGAGCCTGCCGGAGCCGGTGCTGCCCGCTGCTGGGAGCCGGCACAGTGCACCTGCTGCGGGCTACCGGGGAGCTCAGAAGGCACACAAACCCCCACGTGCCCATGCCAAGCCTGTTCCTGGGCTCCTTCCAGAGCCTGAAGCCTCCCCTGACCTTGGGCCCGCCCAGGTTTGAGGGGTTGCCTGGCCCCGTCTCTGGGGAGCTGCAGGGAGGAGCGCAGGGATGGGGAGGGCGAGGTTCCCCCTGGCTCAGCGCCCACTGAGCAGCTGCAGCGACCTCCGGGACCACCCGGGAGAACAGCTGGGGACGAGCGAGCAGGGATGGGGATGCATGGGGAATGCTCTTTCCAGGGGCAGTCAGAGCTTGGATGGAAACAGCCACGCACAGGTGTGCAGCCTGGGTAGCTAAAGCTGGTCGCGGGGAAGGCCGTGTTCATCAGTGTAACAGCCCCCTTGTAGGGGCCAATTAGCCCGTGCTTTCAAATTGCTGTGATAACGCACAGTGGAAAAACAATTAACCACGGAAGTCAAATCTGCCAATTCTGGGCCCTCAGTCCTGTGCCTCTTCCTTGAACAAACAGAGCTTTTAATGTCATGTTAATTCTGCACAGCTTGGTGGGGTTATAAAGTGCTCATTGTGTGCTGTCTGGCAGAAAAAAAAAAAAAAAAAGACTAATGAAGAGGAATTTTTACTGCTGTGTCATGGTTTGTGCTGAAACCTGACACTGTTACCAAAGAGCAGCTTTTCTAGGTATTTTCTACAATCAGATGAAGAATGTAAACATTCTTTTAGCATTGGCTCCAGCTGAAAAACCTATCTGTGCTGGTTGGACCTGAATCTTCATTTTAGCTGTGAAAATAAGATGCTCTTAAGACACATAGATATTTTACTTCAGGATAGAATGTACAGTATTCACCATCTCATAATTTATCTTGCTAAAGGCCAAAAAAATGCAGATCTGGTTAGGTCTTAAAGAACTGTGCATAATCCAGAATGCTCCAAGGAATATATATCCAGCATTACTTCTGTCCCATTTGTGATCTTGAATAGATAGATCTTCCTTTTGCATTTCTTCTGACTTAGAAGTCAAAGAAAGGGCTTATTTCCAGCTAATTAGACTCCCAGAGATTGCCTCAACTCTTCAAGAACTACTAACACAATTTTTTTTACATCTTTCTTCTTCAATTGCAGAGAAAGCCTTTGTGCCACACTTGTTTTTTCTTTCGTGAAGTGATTATTGAAACATCTAATGATTTTGCTCCTTTGCTTGTTGAAAAATCTTTTGTAAGTTTATGATAAATGGGCTTGTAAATTAAACAGATGATCAGACAGATGATTCCAGGAGGTGTGTGGCAAAGTGTTTTCCCAAATGGTTTGATGACTGTGAGAACAAAAATATTTGTTTATGGTACGTCTTGAAAAGACTAAGTGCTTTTCCAGTGTCCTGCACCAAAAATCCCTGTGTGCTCCTTGGTAAAAGTTCTTGATAAGATTTTGGGGATGGGAGAAGGGCTGGGAAGGTGGAAACCCGGACTCTCAAGGCAGTTCTATAGAACTATTACAGCACTGCACAAATGGGAACAGGGTACCTTCAGGGTGGGCTGTGCTTGTGGCATCACATCACTGATTCTGGGAGCACACACAGCAAAGGTGAATGGACAGATGCACCTTTTGGAAACTGCTTAGGCCTTGTAACACCTCATACTGCTTAAATTTTATGTTATTTACAGCTTCATCCGGTTTCAGGACCATTTTATGAAATACTTTGGAAGCAGCTACATTCATTTCTAAGGATCTTAAATGTCTTTCAAGCCTTGGTCCCCAGGGGCCTGCAACCTGCAGGCTGGTGAGGGATGAAGTCTTAGCTCTGCCACTTTTGATGTCCCTGCTTATGTTTTTTAAAGATGAGCTTTATCAAATGAAGTTGCAGCCACCTGAGGTATTGACAGCTTTTGCCACTTGCTTTCCCCAGCTGATGGCTAAGCTGGCCCAAAGCTTTATGGGAGGTTGGGTTGTGGATCCTCTTTCTGGGGCTTCATCAGCATCTCCATCACCCCTGCCTGAGACACAGACCCCTGGCAGAGGAGGGAGACAGATGCTGAGAGTGAGGGGGTCTGCCTCTGCCAAAACCATCAGGACTCATCTGTAAGGACATGGAGTAATTTTGGCATCGCAGAGCTCAGCACAGTGATGCTCAAACACTGCTGCACTACACTCTCTGGGCTCTGAGAGACATGCCAGAGCTCATGCAGCAAGTCAGCAGCACCTGCAGGGGAAAGACAAGTCTCCTGACTCCCAGCCCAGTTCTCCATCCAAAGCCTGGCTTTAACTTGTTTTAAAACATTTTATGTTTTAAAAAGCATAGCTATTTGTATTCAGTGAAATAAATCGCATTGTAAATGTTTCTTTTTAAAAAGTACATCAGAACTCCTATTCATAAGCATATGAAACCCTTTTATTCTTCCATTTGTATTTCCTTCTCCCTGTGTTTGTCTTTAACACTTTAAAATGAATGGCAAGATCCCATTTCATTAAGATGGTAGCAAATGTAACTAATGGAACAGTCTGGCCAAACAAAGGCAGTGGAAAGCATCCAGAACATTCAGGACATTAATGTTGTCAACACAGAAGTATAAGAAAGTAGGATGGGAGTCAAATGGGTCAGGCTTCTCTCTTGTTCTTGGTTTTAAAATGCTTGAAGGTGAAATTTTTACACAGGTTGGAGGGAGTCATAGTAGAGCAATGCATCTCTGTGGTGAGCTAAATTTGCTGAGAGGCCACTCCTGCCACCACTGCAAGTCTCTCCCAGCAGATATCAGCATCTTTTATCACAACACCTGAGCTGCATCCTTCTGGTTTCCTCGTCCTGTGGAGCTTCAGCTGAAGTGCAGGAGCCTGCAGGGCCCCTCCAGATCATTCAATTTTGCTTGTCTGTGTTTGCTGCACAAAGACTTGTAGCCCTGCTCCTGCTTTTTTTCCTCTGAGGTGTTTATATAGAAAATTCCCAGTAGCAATAATCTCTGACTTTTTGTAGGTTCTGCCATGCACAGGGTGACTCAGTCTGCAGCTTCCTGGTCATTTTGCTCAGATAAAGAAAACCCACAGCAGTCCTGCAGCAACCCACCTCTCCATTGCAACCTCCTCTCCGGGGTCCAGGTGCAGTGAAGCTCCAAGAGCGTGTAAGGCATTAGGCATGACAAGCACCTCTTTGCTGTCTAAACATGCTTAGTTCCTCCTCTCTGGTAAAGGCCAAAAGGAGACCCAAAATGGCACTTAGCATCTTGTCAGGCTCCGTGCAACAGCCCTAGGGGCTGCTTGCATTTATGGATACTCATCCCTTTTGTCACAGGGGACACAGGTGAAGGGTTCCTGTTTCACTAAGGTGTAGCTGCTCATCTGGAGCTGATGGAGCAGCCCGTGGAGTGTGGAGCAGCGCTGTCTGCTGTGTGCCAGGTGTGGCAGCAGGCTATTCTGGATCTCTTTTTTACTCTTTCTTATCCAGGCTTGGTATCCATCATTTTTTGGGCTCTGCTTTCAGGCTGTCTCAGTAGGAAAAACGTGCAGAAAGAGATGGTTATAATCTGGCCCATGGTCAGTCTCCTCTCTCAAAGGTGGTTTGGTCCCCAAGATGAACAAATAATACCTTAAATGCCTAGTTCTACCAGCAAATACCATCCCAGGCCAGATTTTTTTTCTCTGTCACATACAAAATGAGGTGATGGTGATGGGCTCCATGACACCAGTCACATTCTGCCCTTAGGGCAATGCTGCATCCCCTGAGGCAAGCCAGGTGAATGCATTTCAGAGACTTGTGCACCACTTCTGGATTAGGAACCAACATTTTCTCTAAATATCACCTAAAGAGGGAAGCAAAGAAAGTCCTAAATGTGCAATACAGAGGTCAACATCATCTCTTTCAGCACAAGGAACGAAGAGCTTGAGGGAGTGCCATTACTGCCAGTGGAGCTCTCCCAGCTGATGTGGTCCTCTCTTCCCAGGCATCCTGAGCACAAAAGCCATGTGGAAAGGGATAGCCTTGAAGACTGCCAGCACAGCCCTTTACTCACACTGGGCTTTGGCTGTCACTGTGCATAATAATGAATGAACAAGATTATAACTCACAGTAACAGTGTGTACTGATGGGAATGTTTTTTTTATTTTGGTCAATATTTCAACGAGGTTCCTACCCTATGGTGGGATTGCAGTTCAGGGAGGGGTTGGGCTGATGCAGCAGAAGAAAGCAACATTGCTGGGCACTGATTGATGCTTTATTGGGCTGCAATACCAGAAGTTTCTGCTTGCAAAAATCAAGTGTTAGATCTCTGTCTCTCAGGGTTTTATTTTGCTAGTACCTATGGGAACCAGCTGGGCTGGCTGCCTAGAGAAAAGACAAAGCAAGCTGCTCAGGAAGTTTGTGGTGATTTAAGCTAGATGCTGATTAGTGATTCACGTTTGTCTGAACAATAAAATAAGTACAGAGAATGGGAAGAGTTTCCAGTGTATTTCTCTATTGCTTCCCAAGCAAAAATGGATCTGCTGTGTATAAGGTTAGACTGAGAATTTTCTCACCATAGCAGACCTGGTTTATTGAAAGAAGAGAGCAATACTCCAGAGAGAGAAAGATGTACAGTACTGTCAGTGTTAGAAATTCTGCACTGAGGACGGTTGTGTTAGTGAATTCATTGGGAGGGGGCAAAGAAAGGTAACTTTTTATTTGAAACATAAACAAGAAATATTCTCTCGGGGGCAAGTGACAGGCTGAAAAATTTGGAACAAGACCCCATGAGCATACTCCAGCAGTGGGATAGCTGCAAGAGTTAAACACTTAAAACCCTGCTCTGGAGGGACAGGGCTGGTGCAATTTGCTCTCTAGATAGAGCCCTACAGCACTGCTGCTGGCCTGGGTCAAGAGATGAGCAGCCTCTCATTATCTCTTTTCTCTGCTAGAATTCAGTCAACTATGGACAAATTCTGAGAAAAATTTATTTGCTGGGCTTTACTGTGAATCTTTTGAAATGCGCTGTCTTGTTTCAGTGAATGGAATACCATGATTTGACACCTGAAGCTTTATTTCCTGCTTTTAAAGCAGAATGGGTCATTTTTCAGCAGACAGTATCTTTTTCAAAAGACTATTGTACTGCAGAATTAAATACCCTGCCTCAGGAAACAGAATTGGAGACTCTGAACTTCTTAAGTGACTTCATGAAATTTGGAGGTTAGGAAAAGAGAAGCCTGTTAGTTTCAAGCCTGGCTTTAGAATAAAAGCTTCTTTCTGTAACAGAATCAGAAAAGTTCTGGAGTCAGATTGATGATGGAGGAGACCTCCCTTGCAGGTTGGTGCAGTTTCTGGTAGAGCCAGGAGACATTTAACACTGAGGGGAGCAGAGCCACCACCCTGGAAGGGGGGTTTGGCCAAAGAGACTTTTGTGTCTTGAAGTTTCTTTCTCTTAGGAGCCAGAGGCACCCTGCTATTGAGGCTGGGTATGTCAGGTTCAGCTGATCTAAAGAGCACCATAAGCTTTTTTGGAAGTTACATTGTTATTTGTTCCCAGTCTCATTTATAGAGCTGTATGACACACTGTATGTTTTCAGATGGCTCAAATAGCCTCTAGTTTTCCTTTCACATCTGTGATTGCACTTCTTGATATCTTCTTTCCTTTTCAATCATGAGTTTGTACGTATTGTCTCCTGCATTTATTTCTCTACTTTCCCTTTTTCTTCCTCTCTGTCCTCACCACCAACTTCTGTCCTCTTTTCATGCTTTTTCCCTGCTTTGGGATTTCTTACCAGAAGTCACTGATCATGCAAAGAGGATTTGTCCAAGCCTGGGATTTTGCTGCACAGTCAGAGCAGTCTCTAAGTGTCTAAGAGAGATAAATCATAATGGAAAATAGCTGCACTATTCTAGTTCTCTTCACACAGCTCTTAAAATAGGAAGAAAGGACTCTTTGTGGGCTGCAGTTCAGATATTTGTCTGATGCCATGCTAGAAGGACATCTGACTCATGAGCCCAGTCGGATTTATCTGCCATGTTTAGAGATGCCACCATGCTGAACTGCCTGCCCTCCCCTTTGACCAGTGGTTATTGTCCTTGTACCAGAAATAGAATGAAATGGATGTCCTTATCTTAACCTCCCCATGTTTGTCACCATCCACAGAATCAGCTCAGGACACTGGTGATGACAGGTTTGCTCTAAAGAACTGCTCTGCCAGTTGAGGAAAGCTTGCGTTGTTTCTGCTGCAAGGTCTCTAACTCAGGCATGGGGGTGCAGAGGGCACTTGGAATTATGTGGGTTTGACTCCCACCTGCACAGAGTACCCCACACAACAAAAAAGTGTGATTTACCAGGAGCTTTCTGGGTATTTTTTTGCATCTCTGCAGTCAGCAGAGTACTGAGGGGAGCAAGTCCCCACAAAATACAAGTGCAAGCTTCCTGCATCCACCTGGAGTCATCTGTGCATTTTGAATGTGAATTGGATTTAGAGATGATGATTGAATTCTTTTCCTGCATCCCCACGTGTGCAGCATTGTAGGTGTAGGAGTCAAATGATGTTGTTTGCAGCATCTGCAGAGAGTGCATACATGAACAGGCTCATGGGGGTGGCATGAGGAGGGTTCCCAGCCCTGGTTAGGGGGAGAAAAGGGGTGCATGCCTCTGCATGGTCCTTCATGCAGCTGTGTGTGGGGCAGGGGAGGTCTTCTTTTTCCAGTACTGTGAATCCAACAATTTCCTGCAGCACTGAATTCTCCCTTCATTCAGCCTGACATAGATAACAAAAACAGAGATTCACTTGGGTCACAGAGAATAAACAATTCTAGGCTAGGTTGTAACTTAAGCTACATAAGAAATAAGGCTCTAGCCTGAATATGAGTGAAAAAGTTTTGTAATTTGTCCAAGGTGGGCTGGGCAAGCTGATATCTTGACCCCATCCAGCCACCTTAAGCAGAGTCTGTGCTGGACACGAACCTGATCCGTCTGTTTGGCCTGCAGGTTCTCTCTGAACTCACAGGGTCTGTCTCAAGCACAGGACTGGGACAAGCTGGTGTCACCCCCAGCAGTGGGCAACACCGTGCTGTGGAGCCTGCAAGGGGTGAGGAGCCTTTCCCCTGCCTGGATCAGTCTGTCCCTGTAACTGTGGGAGCTCAGAGGATGTGGGAGCTGGTGACATGGTGCCTTGTGCCACAAGAGGGGGAGTGAGGGGGTGCCCAGCACATCAGCTGGCTGCAGATGAGCCATCTGTTGCTAATGACTTCCCAGACTATTGCTGTGCCTTGGGTCTGAGCTCCCAACCCAGAGGTGAAAGGCTCCTTCACTTACTGGGCTATTCACTGTCCAAACCACCAGTCAGGTTCTCAAGTGGAATTAGGGGAAGCCAGAGTTAGAGCTTATAACTGGGGGGAGCCTCACAAAAAAGATTAATACGCAGTGGAGGAAAGAGCTTGGGAGGGCGTGAGATCTGGACAGTTCATGCACCCAGGCTGCTGTCACAAATTCTGACAAACAGCTGGCCCAGGCCAGAAAGTACCACAGGGCTTCTGTTTTAGTCCAAGATTTTTTGGCTCTTTTCTGAAGAGCAATTTTCAACAAAGGGGAACTCTTCAGTCTTTCAGTTCTGCATTTCCACCCAAAGCCATTGCACTGCCTGGATTGCCCCTGCTATGAGAAGTCCACCAAGGTAACACAGCAAGGAATTTCACCGTGACATGCTTCAGCACAAGACTTGGATGTTCATCCTCAGGCTAAAATCCACATTATTTATGGGAGAAAAAACTGCAGTGCAATTTCTAGACTTACCCTCCTACAATTTATATCTCCCATTCATCAGACCCCTTCTCTGTGCATAAGTAGGCTCCTTATTTACAGAATATGCAGTGTATGCTCCAAACAGCAGGAGGAGAGGGCTGAAATAGGGTTTACCAGTGACTTACCCACTCTGCAGATATTTTATACGACACTGATCTTTCCCATCCAGTGAAATAGGCTCAAGTGAGAGGAAGGTTTCTGCTCACTAGGGACCCTGCTTAGATGCTGAGCCTGCCAGAGATACATGCACACACCCAAGATGCTGTGACACTCAATGCAACAAAATAATTTAGAGGTGGGAAGGTGTTTGTTCAAATATTCAGGATGATGGTCTCTTTTCAGCTCTTTGGGACTGTGGTGGTTATTTTCAGTAGGTCTTTTTCTTATATTTCTGCTTAAGCACCAGAAGAAAGCTGTTTGAGTTGCCACCTAAGAGGAATAAATAGCATGAAGAGCCATTTCACAGAGGATCTGGCTAACCTGGTCAGCCTCATGTCTTTTGGATGGCTGCTGTGTTTTGGCTGTTGTGTTGCAACCCTGTTTCCTCTAGGCTTGAATGGTCCACTGTGCTCTCCACCAGGACAGCCTGTGAGGGTGGAATTGATGGACACAGGCAGCTCCTGACAGCTGAAAGTTTTATCCAAAGCTTGTTGACCCAGGGGAAGATCCCTGTTTGTTGATCACACTGCCATCCCTCCCACTCAATGTGGACACAACCTCTTGTCCATCTTCACAGCTGATTATTTTTAACTAGGGGCAGCAGCTAATATTAGTGGTATTTTGTGGTGCAGGATGTGCCTGGCAAAACAGGGTTATTCAACACACAATCCACAAAGATTTTCAGCAGCTTTTCTCAGCATTAGCCAGGCTCATGCATCATTGATTTCTCAAGTGCTTTGGAAAACATAACAGTAACATAACAGAAATAGTTTCTGTTCTGAGTCCATCAGGCTCTCTCAGAGTGGCAGAGCCATTGTTTTCAGACCAATAGAGCTGGTAGGTGCTGTAGCTGTGTTACGAGACCACAGAAGCTTCACATCTCCACCAAAGTGTTTACATGCCTGCTACAGACAGGGCACAGCCATCTGTAGTGTTAGTGCAAGTGCCTTTCCATTCTTTGCATAAATTAGAAGAAACATACTATTTTGTTAACTGCTGCTTGTACAAGTTTCGGCAGAGGATCGCAGTTAAAAAATGTATATTTATTTTTTAATGCATGTGAAGTGAAAAGTAAGGGTTGGGGCAAAAATTCAACCCCAAAGCTATTTTTCAGATTATGGGGGAAAAACGCATAATTTTACCAGTAATGAAGAGAATCCCTGGAGTTAATTACAATGGCACTTTCTCATAGCTGGAGTGAAGCTCTGTGTGTCAGCACTTCTGCTCCTCTCAGGGCTCTACAAATGGTGCCATTGTAGGTGCCAAGACACACACAAAAGCAAGATTCGAGGGGAAATCATTCCCCTTGAATTGGGAATTTGCAATTTTGGATTGAAATGAATACCAAAATATTGATCACTTTAATGCAGCTTTCTCCTCATTGGAATCCAAAAAGATTCCAATGCACTGGATAACATGTACGTTAGCAAATTGGGGGGAAAAATGACATTAGCACATGACAGAGCCTGTTTTATTTGTTTATTAGTGGATATCTCATGTATGTGATAAGACAGGAGCAACATTTCACATCTCTGCCTTTGTCCAGCAATCCCCTGAAGGACATGCTTTGCTTTGAGCATCTTAATTCTTCTTCACTTTAAATGAATGAATCCAGTCATGTGCTTAACACAGACAGAGAAAAGGGAAAGCATGGAAGTTTGTGTCACAGGCTTAGGAAAATATGATGGCAACCTGTGCCTGGAAAAGAGTGCCCAGTATGCATACATGTGCATTAGTTTTATCTGTATCAACCGTATGCATAATTAATATTTTGTTTAAACTGACTGGGCCAAGTTCTCTTTACGACATCCTCCATTTCTGGGATTAAACAATTCTGCACCTCAGAACTGGACACTTCATTGGTTTATTTCTCCCCACTTGCTTCAAAAAGAAGAAGATAAGAACAGAAAATTTCTGCTTAAAGGTTTTAGAAACTCCATTTATTCATTCTGCCATTTGAAGTTGTCAGGTACGGGATATGACTAGGCACAAATGTTGCTTTATGGTTTGCATGATACGCCTGTCTCTTAACTGGTTAATTCCTCACCTCTCTGCACTGCAGTAATCAAGATGATGAAAGTTTTAACAGGTTGGACCCAGCTCCACCTGGTTTGAGTACCACCAAAGGTTTCTTGGTCCAGTTATTGTAACTGATATGTTTGGGGGCAGACATCTGGATTTGGAGATAACTGACAGGTTTTCCAGCTCTGCAGTCATTCTCTCAATCTGTTTGCATTATTGCTACCTGCTAAGCTTCCTCCCCAGCTTTGCTGGACCCAATCCACAACACAGTGAAGAACAATCAGGTGATGATGAGCCATGCCAACCCCCACCTCCTGAGGTGCTCACAAAATGAAGGGGGAATATTACCAGAACTGGCTTATCCTAGATCATATGGTGGAGGTTGGATAGCTGGTCCGGTTTCCACCCATTTGTTCTGCTAATAAGGCACAGAAAACAAACAAAGCTGCCCAAATGAAGCTGTCAGAAACTCCCCACAACTAAAGGAGCTTTCTTAGGTGACAACAAGCTGGCACAGGCACCTTTCTGCCAGCCTATAAAATTCAGCATAATGAGCAAGCCAGGGAGAGGATGAGGCTGGCTGTGTGGCACTCTGGCACATCCTTGGCAGTAGCAGCAGCCGCAGGCAGGAAAATGAATACATTGTCCCATTAGAGGCACTTGACTTGCTGGCTCGTGTCCCTGTGGAGCCCTTTGTGGACACGGAGAGTGCAGACATCCAAGGCAGCATCCAGCCCTGCTCTAAATCACTTTCTGACAGGACACTGCTGTTCCCTGGACTAACAGGTGATGAAAGCAGGATGGTGTGAATCCCTCTGTTTACACCCCCCCCCCTTAATCCATTCGAGGTTTTGCAGATTTGCGTTGTGCCTGTTCGCCCTGCGCTCTGCTAAGCTAAGAGGGACCTCAAAGCAAACCAAACCCAACCCCTTTTATTTAGATAACCCTGCCCCCATAAAAACAAACATCTCCCCAGCTCAGGTGCAGCAAAGCCTTCTTCCTCATTTCCAGGATCTGTTTAACCGAGTACTGCTGCCTCCTCTCCCCCCTCCCTCCCTTGAGCAGCTGCCAAGGGCATTTGCAATGCAGCTTGGCCCTCAACGTTTTGCCCTAAGCAGGCAGCCAGGACTCCAGCTGCCTAACTCCACTGCAGCTGGATGCTCACAGAGAGCTTCAGATTCCCAGCTCGAGATAAGCCAAGATAGCAAGGCTGAAAATACGTTCAAATGGAGGCTTGTATCTGGGTCACAGAGCTGCCAAAACCACCCCCGTTCTCTTGAAACAGCTATTGAATTTGCTTCTAGAAGGAAAAAGACAGTAACATGCCAAGTGACACTAATTGTTAGGCAGCACTGAGCAAGCATAATGCGCTCCTACAAATTATCTGGGAACATTTTTTTTGCCCTTTTTTTGTAATGCATTTTGAGGGAGGAACGGGGAAGTTGATCAAGGTGAATGCATAATCCGTAAAAATCTGTGGAAAGGCATAGTTCTTCCAGGGCTACACTTTTAGTAGAAAAATGTTACCTGTAGGTTAGGTAATGGTTGAGGAAATGTTGAAAAGTTCTTCCAGAATTGAGGACTGCAAAATCCATGTAAGCCACCAAAACCATCATCAGCTTCTATGTCAATGCTACAGGGGGAAGCCTGGCTTTCCTTTGCACCATTTTCAGCACTGATTAGGAAGGTGGAGATGGCATTGGGAGGAAGCCAGCCCCTGCTTTGGAAATGGTGATAAGCTACAGAGAATTCAACAGTTCCAGTTCTTTCCTTTCCTTAAGCTATATACACACAAACCTATTTTCATCATCTTGAGTTTAGAAAAGAGATACCAACCTATCCAAAAAAAAAAAAAAAAAAACCAAAAACCAACAAAAAGGCCAAATTTGCTCTGGATTGGATTGGCATGGTGGATTTGTGAAAGATAATTTAAAACACATCTTACTACTGACAATGCCCAGCAGAGAAATCCTCTTGGATGAATTACATACTCTTAACTATTTCAGACTAGCATATGGAGGGCAAGTTGGTTTTGTTTCTGTTTCCTTTATCAAGTCTTGATACAAAGCATTTCACACCTGCATCTGTTCCTCTTTCCCAAATTAAGCAGTATATTCAGCCAGGAGGAATCCAGATGACTATTCAGGGACAAAAGAGCTGTTCAGCTTAAATAAAGGTGGCAGAACTTGGTGATTAATTTGTCTCCTTTGTTTCTGTAGTTGGAGAAGAAAAAGACAGCTAAGGAGTAATTATACTTAACTGCACCAAGAGGGTTTTGCAGTCCTGAATTCATGAGTGTTTTCAAGTTGATGGAAGATAACCAGTTATGAGACACTTCCTAAATACAGGGCAGAGCAATGTGAAGGCAGGAACACGTGACAACAGCAGCTGAAGAGTGGTGTGTTCAGCTTGTTTGTGTTCAGCTCATGTGTGCTTTTTGTTCTTTTTTTAGAGAGCTGCATATGGAAGTTGCAGTGGTTTTGGAATGTGGCATATGGACAGAGGCTGTCATGCACCTGCCCTGGTTGCTGGGTAATACAGATGTGCTGCAGATGTCTGTGGCTGCACTGATGTTTGGGTTTTACTTCCACCATTGACTCTTTTACAGGCAGAAGGTCTTTGGAGAAAACATATACCTGATTTTGAAACCTGTAGCTGAACACTCCCAGCTGCTGTTCTAGGTCCAGCAGAGTCAGTGGGAGACTGACCATGGAAAGGCTAAAATTTCATCTTGGGAAGGAACATGGAGATTTCACATTATCCATTTTCTTTTTCATTAGATGAGCCTTGTTTAAAGATAATGTGCACAAGTCTCCAAAGCTTCCCCTTAACAAGGGAAAAGTAAAGGGAATCAGGCTTCCAGATGAAATATTAAAACAGTCTCTGATGTGAAATTACTTGGGATCTCCTGTGTTCCCTGATCATTGCTGGATGTGGTATGAGCAACTGGAGGCTGCTTCTAGAGAAACAGCGGCAGCAGAGCAGCTTCATTGCTCAACAAGCACTGACACCATTTAGAGCAATGGTTAACCTCAAATCCAATTGCTCTCATGCCTAAAGCTCACACTGATTTTCAGTGCTTTAACTAGGGAAGAAATGTGCTCTGGTACGTAGGTTGTTTTCCCATTTATTTACCCTCTTTCCAAGTGGGAAAAAGGAGGAAATAAAGAAAAAAGAAACAGCCTCAAATCTTTTACAGTAAAATGCATATGTAAATAGGAAAAGGTATAGTCCAACTTCTGCAGTTGAGCCCTATTCAAAATACATGAAATACTCTTGATCTGGACATCTGGATCTAGAGCACACTGAAAGGAAACACTGAACTGAACCAATGAGCCATGTGAATTTTAACTCCTGTAAAATTCACTACAGTAGTTTTCCATCTTTAAAGGTGATAGTGGCTTTGTTTTCCAATTTGGGTTTGGAGAAAAACAGAACACTGAATGCTGTTGTCAGAACTGGGTGACACTTGACAAGAGCATAAAGTAATTTTATTCCTGGGTAACTCTGACAAATGATTTGGCCTGGGCAATTTAACAAGGCCATAAGAGATTGGAATCACTACAGAATGATTTCATGGTCAATGGGCTGGAGGCAGATCTGTTTAATTCTGTCTAAGCCGAGGGTCATTAAGGATGTATGACAAAATATGTTCCAGGACTGAGGATTTGAGAAGCCTTAAGACGAAATGGTAGCAGCTGCTCATATCACAGACAATGAAGAAGATCCTTTTGTCGGCAAACTAGAGAAGAATCTTACCAAAAGATGTATTTTCCCTGCATTTTAAATGTGTTGTGTACATTTCTGCATTGTTGCCCGTCTTGGCTGGGATTTAAATTTGCACTGCATGCTTTTACAGAGATATTCTTTGGTTTGCAAAAATGCCTTCTAAAAGCTTTTACAAAGCATGCTTTCAGTACGACTAACAGAAACACCTTTAAAAAGCAATAGCCGCTTGGAAGTGACATTTCTAAGGAAAGTTTTCCCTTTCTTTACTTTGTGCTGTTCAGCCAGCAATAGCTGCAACTGTGAGGAGCAATAGAGCCTTAGGGGACCGTATGCTGATACTTAGAGGCATTTTCTATGTGTAAATTTAGGAGGTCCTCACATAAGAAGCCTTGGATCTGTTACTTATTGCTTCTCATCACTTGGATCCTCTGGAGCAGGTGCCCAATCCAGTATCTATACATTATCCACAGAAGCCAGCTGCCATTCAAGCAAGGCAATGTTTATTTTTGCTTAATTTTGCTTCTTCACACACCTTGTCCTCCTTTATTGCTAACAGTTTCTTCAATTAACAAATATTTTTCTGTTGCCACAGCAAATACTTCCTCAAGCATGTGCAAAGTCCAGCATGTAGGAATATTTTGCTGAATCAGGAATTCTTTGCACAGTAATATCCCACAGTCTGTGTACAGACAGAAGGCTTGGGTGGGGAACACTCCTAGATGCTGCTATGGGAAAACTGCAAAAAGTTAACCTTTTACTTTGGTGCAAAAAGCTTCTTCTTTAATGAAGTTACTATGTTTCTCACAACTAAAAGTTGCCATGACAAAAGTCAGCATGGAACCTGAATTGTAATGATAGCTTACCAGTCTTTCCTAGTTACTAGAATGGCTGAAAACCAAGCTTGTAGTGCTGAGGATGCCAGTCTTGTCCAGACTAAGAGTGCAGAGCAAC
>WAAG01017798.1:0-20413 GCA_013390105.1 Tichodroma muraria
ATGGCTGTCAAATGTGGAGTGAAAGCTTGACTCCACAGAAGATAAAGGGAATGCAGCTGATTTCTCATGGTCCAAAGATTTCTTTTATTGGATAAGACTGCTTTTGAAAAAAATATTTTCCTGTATTGGTATTCACTTACATCTGTGTGTTGTTTTATTACTTACTATTGCACATTCTTGATTATAAATTTGTCTAATCATGCAGTTTGAAACCAAAAATAGTTTACTGCATGTTATAGAAGAGTAAAATTAATATTCAGGATAATCAATGGTTCTTTTGTCCTGGTGTTGTATTAAAAGGAGATAGTAACTATATTTTCTATATGTTGAATAAATGATGTGCTATCTTTAGTAGTTTGAATGAAAGGAGTACTGTAAAGTGTTAGATTTCAGTTGTCTTTTTTTCATTCTGTAACATTGTCATGTATCAAAATGGCATCAGAGATACAAAGCTTTCTCTCACATTCATTATGGCAGCAATCATTTATTTATTTTTTCACAGTATTAAAATCACCAAGAAGAAATATACTTTCAGTAACAGAAAGCAGAATTAATATGAAAGGGATAATTTTGAGAAGTTATCACTAGCTGTGATACTAATAAAAAGGAAGAAAATTGTAATCTATGTCAGAAGAGAAATGGTGATAAAGAAACATGAAGAAAGGGGGGCACTGAAATACTAAAATTTCTTTGGAACACCTCAAGACTTAATGCTGTGTTGCGCATGTAGCAGAGTGTAATTTTTTTGTGCTTGTTACATAAGGCAACTGTTTTATTGTATACTTGCCAAAAGCTATTCTTAGCTCCCAAACTTGGCCTGGGTTTGCAGTTGATGTGGATATGTCATCTTCTTGATGTTAAATGTGATTACCTCAACTCACATCTCCTAAGTATATGAGTCCTAAAGAGAAAAGGTCTCCAAACCCATTTAAATTATAATGACCATTAAAAGAAACACATGGAGTCGTTATTTGTGAAAACAGGAGCGTTATTTAATCTCAAAGATTTAAATAATTGCTGCAAATAAAATTATTTTAATTATTATACTCACTGAAGCATAATAACTGCACGGAAGACATTTCTTTTGAAATATCTTTCTGTATCCGCAACAAACAAAGGATTTCTATCGAATGCATTATGAAAATATAGTTATGCTCTCTTCTCTGAGAAATAGATGAAAATAATCTCTTTTTATTAGGGACTAGTGAGCCACATAGAGAATAGCATAATGGAAAATTGTTGTTTTATTCCATAGGGGGCACAAAAATAGTGCATGATATATGTATAAAAATGAAGCGCAAGACAAAGAAGTACCTAAATGCAGCTTAAACTTGGTTTATTTAAATAAAAAAAAGTACTGCTTTCCATAAAGGAGTATTGCATTTTTGCCATCTCTACATCAGAAAATTGTGGTAGTATCAACTGATCCCGATTGATGTATTTCTGGAGGAGCAGGAGCGATTGAGCACTTGAAGCCATGGGTGTTGCTGCCTTGAGAATAAGGAATGCACAAGACAGTGTTTAGAGTACATATTCCAGAAAAGAAATACCTCTTTGTCTCATGGGCAAAACCTCCACTTGGAGTTTTCAAGTCCCTCTCTAAGCAAAGCCACACTCGTTCTGTGACCTTTGTAGTTATTTTGGGGATGATCTCAGAATTCTGACATTCAAACTACCAAATTTCATGTTTCAGTCTGATGTGATTGGTCTTTGAGAACAGATTAGTCATCTGCGACAGGCCAAAAAGAGGTTCAGCCTTTAAAAAAACTTACAGAAGGATGTTCTTCTCTCCTGGCTTGTCCGTCTTCTGGAAGGGGACAGAGATGGGTACAAGGGGCAGCTGGTCAGGTTAGGGAGCTCTTTGTTTTTATCTGGCAGAAATAGGTTTGGAAGAAGTTGATTTGATCCTGCAAGGGTTACAACTGTTAAATGCATATCAAAATGTTTTCCTATCTTATATTATTTAACTCAGAATATAATAATGTAATTGTTTTGACATGAAAACGTTACGTACTGTAGTATTTCCACTTATCTTTAAATAGACATTTTTCACTTCATGAGTTGAGATGCATGCAGTAAGACAAAACAAAAAATGAATAAAAAGGAGTGACAGCCTAAGCTAGTTTATTTATATTATAAAAATAAATTATATTTGGCATTAATAGAATTTTACAGGCTTGGAATTAAAATATTTAGCTAGTTATGGTATTGTTTTATATTTCTAATGTGACGATATATGTCCCATAAACTAACAGTAGCCCATTTTTCAGATTAATATTTTAATTTGAGATTCTGTTACCTAGCCATGGCGGAGGGCAAAAAAGCATTAAAGGAACTTTTATTTTTTAATAGAGCTGAGCCTGTAGTTTAAATCATACTTAATGAAAAATAATAGTGAGTGACCAAAACCAATATAGTTAACATACTTAGAAAGAGCGTTAACTGGCATGTTTTTGAAAAGTAGTGGTAAAAACTATAGTAACCAGGAACATGATGTGGAATATTTCATACTCTAAATTTTGTATTGTACAGGAATTAATGGGTTTGAAATTGGTTATCGTGAATGCAATGGCATGATAACTTGAGACATAATTCATTTATTTTGAGTATTACTTAATTTAAGAGATCTAAAGTGTAGCTTCTTGTTTGGAAGCAAGTGCCATGTGTCTTTTGAGCACTCTTGGGGGTGGTGACTCCACTACGTCCTTGGGCATCCTGTTTCAAAGTTGAACCACTCTTTCAGTGAAGAAATTTTTCCTAATATTCAACCTGAACTTCCCCTGGTGCAACTTGAGGCCGTTTCCCCTTGTCCTGTGGCTGGTTGCCTGGGAGAAGAGGCCAACCCTCACCTGGCTACACCCTCCTTTCAGGGATTGTAGAGAGCAGTGAAGTCTCCCCTGAGCCTCCTTTTCTCCAGGCTTAACATCCCCAGCTCCCTCAGCTGCTCCTGGTAAGGAGTCATGCACCAGATCCTTCACCAGCTTTGCTGGCCTTCTCATGACACAGTCTAACAAAATAGAGAAAGAAATAGAGATTCTAATTTGAAGGTTTAGTTTCTGAAAGTCGGGATGCAAGTTTAAAACCATTATTTCTATTATTTCCATTTCTGTTCTCCAAAGATTTATCAGCTCTTTCCCAGTTTAAGCCCTATTTCAGGTACCACAGTGGTGGAAGCAGACATAAAGGTGACCTGGACACAACTTAAAAATATTTTCCAGTTTTTCCCAAAAACCAGGAACTCCCATAAAATTCCGAAATCACAGTGAAGTGTCCATGCCTTCTTGAACTTTTGAATACAATCTGAAGATTTTACTTCCTTTTGGTTTTATTGCGTTGTTCTGGCAAATTTTGAACATTTAGTCAGGAGCTTCTATTGGGACAAAACATGCATTTTATTTCAGTATTTAGTCTATTAACATATGAGCATGTCAGTATTTTGTACCAAATACCAAATAGTATATTTTTTGTTCTGTTAAGGCATTTAACACAAGTGATTTTTGATACATACATGTGTTCTCTGTCCTGCAAGCGGCTACTAATGTTGCACTGACCTATAAGGGCAACAAATATGCTTTGTTTCAACCTGAGCCTCCAGGACCCACTTTTGCCTGTGGTGTCTGGGTTTTGGGGCAGCTCTGATGTGTCTGGCTGCTGCTCTCAACGCTTCTCCATTTCCAGGCATCTCTGCTGCCCTGGCAAAAAAACACTCTTCCACTCAAGTAGGTCCTGGGTTTGCTCAGCCCTTCCAGCCTGGAGTCATAGAATGGTTTGGGCTGGAAGGGACTTTGAAGATCACCTAACTCCTGCCTCACTACCATGGGCAGGGAACCTTCCACTGGACCAGGCTGGCCACCCAGCCTGGCCTTGAACACTTCCAGGGATGGGGCATCTCCAGCTTCTCTGGGCAACCTGTGCCAGTGCCTCACCACTCTCACAGTAAAGGATTTCTTCCTAATATCTAATCTAAATCTGCCCTCTGAGTTTGAATCTATTTCCCCTTGTCTTGTCACTACATGCTCTTGTAAAAATAGTCTCTCTTCTTCTTTCCTGTAAACTCCCTTTAGTGCATTCTGGTTTTCCTTCTTCCAGTTCTATTAATGGCTTTTTAAAGGGGAAATATGATCATCTAGATAGATTCTTTGGAGGGAATAGGCTTGCTGGGCTTTCAGGAGCCCTCATTTTCACACTTTTTTTACTTAATAAAGACTGTTCAGAGATCCTTTGGAAATAGCTTTCAGTTTCCTGCTACCATCAGCATCTGTTGTCACCTGCTGCATGTTTTAGACCCGTATCCTTCCAGGCATTGAGGTGCTGGTACTTTACTGTCATGAAAGCCCTTGGCTGCTCTTGGGTCAGCATCCTTTACCCAAAAATAAATGTGAAAGGAAGGTGACAGTACTCTCAGACTTTGCAGAAGTTTAAGGATAGTTTTTGTAGAAGTTTTTGAGGATAAAAGAAAGAAGAGTAAGATATAATCAAAAATTACCACAATATAAGGTAATCCTTATACTAGTATCCCTAATACTATGTGGTAAAGCCTTACATTACACAGTCGTATGTTAGGATTCCTTGCAGTTACTTGTCCATGTGCCTCTACCCTGACTGTAGAAATAATATTGGTGGTTCAGCATTATGCTTCAAAAATTCTGTTTCACTTTGAGAGGATTTGAGTTGTTGAGGATTTTTTGTAGCATAGGGATTATAAAGTAAACTTCTTTTTCATGGGGAAGGAAAGGGCTGTGGGTTATTCATTTGGTCTTTGGTTCTTAAGAGACAGGTAAAGAAGTTCCAGTTGTCCTGTCCAAATCTATGGCATTGTGTTGGTACTGTAATTAGGGGCCCTAATTAAAAATTAACAAAATATTTATACTTAGGTAGCATTTTATTACGTTGCCACAGGGATTCATGTGGAATTTTTTGTTAAAGAGGTTGTGTTTTATAAAGGAAATGAGAAATGCTTCTTCTGAACTATGAACTATGTGAGGAAAGAGCATCAGTGCAAAATAAAAATAAAGACAAAAAAAAGAACAATTGTGTGAATTTGACAAAAAACAATCCCAAAATTCTTGATATGGGAATTGCAGGCAAGAGCTCTGAGGAGCAGAAGTGTTGAAGGATTTTATAGAGGCAACAGTAAATGAAACTCATTTGCAGTACAGCTGGACAGTCAAATAGTTCATTGCAATATGTAGCCTTTATTTTTATGGGTTGTTTGAATCCAGAATGGTTAAAATTAGGTCCTGCTTTTCCAGTAGGAGCTCCCTAAACTGGATTTCATTGTACTTGTTATCCTGTGAAATGTTTTCTCAATTAGGGAATTGTTAAATAAGATCTCTATGTATGTATTACTGAAAACGTTTGCACAATCGTGGGCACAGCCTTAAACTGGCATTAGTCATATCTAGAAGAATTCTAGACTTGGGTTGGCTTGAAAATATAATTTTGTATCATCTTGTTCTGGATGTATACAGTGAGGACTCTGGAAAACTGTGTCAAAGAAGGGGTTTTTATTGTTCTCTAAACATAAAATATGATTTGGGAGGAAATCTCTTTGCAGAAATCAGCACTTTTACAGATGGAGTATATCCTTCTTGGGAAGTTTCTTCAACACTTTCAAGCTGATGTTTTTAAAATGGCTAGAGTAGGCCAGTATTTCTGTTGAATAGCACTTTTTTTAAGGCCATTATTATGATAAATCATGTTCTTAGCATAATTCAAGTTGGTGTATATATACTTTGATTTTTAAAATTTAGTTCTTTTCAAGCTGGGAACTACAAACAGCATTCAAGAAAAAAAGTACTTTTGAACTTACATGCAAATTTTTACATTTAAAATTTTACAACAGCATGGGCACTTTGTGTCCTCAAGTGTGCCTAGCCAAGAGGGGCCCTGAAGATCAAACAAACATTCCATTATAAAACAAAGCTCTATAGAGCAATATATCCCAAATTTAAAGATAATATAGACTACCCCAGTGACAGGCCTTTTATGTAGTAAGAAGGCATCCTTATCTTTCAGCTTATCTTTCAGCTGATAGACATTGCCTTTAATAAAAGATACTGGTCCCAACACTCCAGATTTTTCTCTCCAGGGCTGAACAGAGAAGGGTCACCTCCCTGCACCTGCTGGTGATGCTCTGGCTGATTCAGCCCTGGGTGCTGTTGCCTTCTTCCTGCAAGTGCCTGTTGCTGGTTTGTGTTCAGCTTGTTATATACACATGCCTTGCCTTGTTATTTAGGTAATTGAGTCTCTAAATACTCTGTGAGATGGGGCTTTGCTGTTCTCTTTCTGTCTAGGTAGCAAAGCAGGCATTCCACACCAAATATCACTAGTGGAAAACATTCTCTGCAAAGGAGTGCACTTCATCACTGCTGGCTTTAAGGTCTCAAAGTTTAAGCATTTGTATGTGAGTTTATCAGGCTGTGGTCCTTTGTATTTTGGGGAGAATCAGGCAGTTCTAGGACATGGCTCAGCTGATCTCATCTGTACTAGGCTGGTGTGGATCACACATGAGAAATGCCTCCTTGTTTTGCTGGTTATAAAGGACTGGTCCAGGGTGGTGGCTAGTTCAGATCTACACAGCAGTATTACTGGGAAAATTGTACCA
The DNA here is from genome assembly GCA_013390105.1 of Tichodroma muraria. Lineage (NCBI taxonomy): Eukaryota > Metazoa > Chordata > Aves > Passeriformes > Sittidae > Tichodroma > Tichodroma muraria. The sequence continues at coordinate 6,608 of WAAG01017798.1, forward strand.
AGAACATATCACCATGTTAGATGCCAAATGAGAAAAATCGGTGTACAGCACTCCTGTCACCTTGAGGTTTTTTACCAAAGGATAAAAAGTAACATGAAAGTAATTTTCTTTATCCTTCTCCAGTTAGAACCTCTGTTGACTAAAGCAAAGTCAGAAGGATATGTTCTGAAATAAACCATTTCTGCATCCCAGAATAACCTATTTTTAAAGTGTGCAAAACTAATTGTATAGACTCTGGGGAAGGCTTCTCATCATGAGGAGGCAGAACTCCGTAACTTCCATCACTCCTGTAGAATAGCCTGTCTTGAGGTCTGCAAACCAGCTGGTTAAAAATCACTTTCAGAATGATGTTCTGGCTTCTGTCATAGGAGCAGGCTGTTGTTTTGTGGTTATTTATAGAGAAGCAGAGGTTGTAGTTCTACACTGGTACTATTTTTTGAGGGGACAAATCTAAAGATGAAATTTTTTGTATTGGGTCATTTTAAAATTAATTTGCAATCTTCAAGGTGAACAGTTGTTATCTATTAATAACTATTTTTTACCCACAAAAGATTCTAGCAGTTAAAAGCCAACTCCATCAACCTCTGCTTTTTCGTATTCAGTAAATACAGGGATTTTGACAACTCCAGACAAAGTTATCATGGGGAGGAGTTTAATATTCTACAGATCATAGCACATAATCTTTCTTCCTTCTGCTTGAATGTCAAGCATGAAAAAGGAGGATATACATTTACAAAGTTGACTTTAGAAGGACCTTTAAAATATATTTTCTTATAGCAGAGCAGCCTCAGATAATCCATTATTTTACTTGTAGACCCTCTTTAGGGAGGGCAGAAGACAAAAGGCACTCACAGATTTGTAAGCGTATCAAGTTAGTACACTGAGATCAAAGGCTATCTCTGCCTGAGGGACTCTGCACATTCTCTTCCAGATCAGCTGCAACATCAGGGACAGAAAAATCTACAAAGCATTTTGTTTGCTGTGTATTCAGTCTCCTGTCATCTGCTAATGCAGTCTCTGTCAGAAAGTACTTAATGTTGTGGTACCCATGTAACCTACTTCCTTGTTTCACGTCCGTTGTTCTGCTGAGTGCGTATCCTGTGTTCCCTGTTCAGCGTTGCTGACTTCACAAATAGGAGATAATCAGCAGACATGCTTCCCTCGGGGTGGGGCTGGGGGGAAGAAAACAAATGTACTGGCATCCTGGTAGTGGAGCTGGTTGCATCAGTGGGACAGAGGATATTGTTGTGCCCTTGATGTGTTAGTGGCAGCTGAGCCTGTGATCTCACTGTTTCAGAATGGCTCATCTCATGTGCTCTTGAAGGGCAGGATAGAGGATACAGACTCTAGCAGATCGTGTGGGTGGGGGTCTTTGAAAAGATAATTTTGATCACTGTATCAGAATAGCTGTAGGTATATATTTTTTCCACTTCAGTGTCTTGTGAAGAATTGGGAGGATTTGGGAGGAGCGAAGCGCAAAAGAGAAACAGGAAAAATTGTTTTAAAAAAGAATTAAAGTGTTTGGTGTTCATTTTCTTTTTTACGTTGGCCAGTGTGTTAAAACAGAGTAATGCATTCCCTGAAGTTTCTGTACACTAGGTTAGAACAGGGGTAATGTTTCCCAAGTGCTAAACCGTGGCGGTTCTTCATTTTCTCAACTACTTTTTCCCCAGAATTGCAAGGTAAAGGTGGCAGGGAGTAGTTTGTCTCCTTTGCATGGTGAAAAGATTCCTTTTCAGAAGTCAGCCCAAATTGGTTTCCTGAAGAGGGTATAAGCTTCACCAGCAGTGGAACTTGAGTTCACTGCCTTTCCATGTGAATGACTAATTATTTCTTGGATTCCTTCATCTTTGATAAGGTCTTATTAAATTAGAGACCAGTAACTTAAGTTTGCCAGAAAATGTTTAATTTTCCCTGGTTTATCTCATACCTGTTTACATGACCATAGCTGGAAGTGTTCCCCTGCACTTGGTGTGCAGCGCCATGACAAGAGGGTATTTCAGCTCTGGTCACTCTGTCGTGTGACAGAGGAAAAATGTTCCTCATTCAGTGTGTGCTGAGATGGTTCTTGCCCATCCCTTTCACTGGTCGCTTACAGAGTTTGTAAACCAACATCTGTAACCATCAGGGAGTTGGATGTTCCTGCTCCCAGAACATAGTGCTGCTGGACATCAGGTGACTGTAGCACCAGTGACTCATGAAGTGAGCTGTTTTCTGAGGAAGTTTGACTCTATAATGTCCTCTCAGCAGGACTAGTCTGACAGGAAAAAAAGAGAAAATTTAAAGTTTAAGAAAGAAGGGAAATTAATTTTTTTTTAATTTCTGTAAAGCATATGGGTGTATTCGGGGGAGCAGTATGTTGGCAGTTTCTTCCATTTTAATACACAGATAGATGTTGTTTACCTCTAGATGTATCTATAGATATGGGTCCCTTGCAAGCAACTACTGCATAATTTGATTATGTTCTTTTAGAGGATGATGAAAGATTCCTCTGCACACAGGAAGAAAAAATCCTGTGTTGGGCACCCATCCCTGAAATGTATCTAAGCAGCCATGATCTGTGGGATTTTTTTTTCTGGAATTACATATATCACTAGGAATTACACATTTGTTTGCTCCTCACAGTCAGATAAGCATTTACTTAAGGGTGAGCAGCATTTCATTAAATGGGGAGGTGTTTCAGTATAACAGGTTTTCTTTCTGATAGAAAGGAGATACACTTTCATGTTAATTTTTTTTCTGGTATTTTGGGGATCTGCTTTGCCTCCTAATCTGTAAAATATTGTGGGGAAGGTAGATGAAGATGAAAAATGATGGTTTGTTATATCTCATACCGTTAAGAATAACAAAAGCTCATGATAAAAATTGTGCTGTTATGAAGTTCATATGTAGCTAAAGTCTATAGCTTAAATCTGGAAAAAGCTAGCTGTTATCAAATACTTGAACAAAAAGTCATGAATAAGTTGGGCAAGTGTTTATTAAATATCTATTTTTCTGTTTATATTTCAAGCCTTTTTGGATTAAATGTCTCATGTGGGGGTTGTTCTTTTACCAAGATTGTGGGATTTTGTCTTAAGCAAAGTAAAGCAACAGTGTTCAATTTTGATCACGTGCTTCATCCAAAACTGGATCACAAATGACGTTTTTCTTTTGTTTATAGTTGATCTTCTGTGCCAGCAGCAGATGCTTTAGTCTGTTGTCATCTCTGCTGTTTCACTGACTGTTTTTGACAGAGCAATTTCCTTTCAGGTGTCTTGTTTTACTTTTGTGTATGTTGTCCTTATGCCTGATGTTGTGGGAAGTCATTTCCTCAAGTCGGTGATGGTAACGATTTGAGTAAATAAATGGCAATTGAATTCCAAGTCTTCCAACGGCACTGATGTGCTGATACACAAGATCATCATTCTCCAGAAAAGGCTTGTCTACCAGTCGTCTCCTTTTACAATCAAAGTTGTGTTTTGGATAGTTCTGCTGGATTTGAAACTCTTTCAAAAATTTCCTCCCATGCAGATGCTGGTTAATGACTGAATGGATGCAGTCTGGTACAGAGCTGTTCCATTTGTAAGTTAGTTTCAGTCTCATTAATCAGAACGCGTTGCAGTAGCTTCTGGAAAAATTTTCTCAGCCAGAGAGATCTGTGGGGCCTCCAGGACCAAAATTCACAAAGTTAGAGCGTGGCAAGCATGACAGATGTGATAGGTAAGACTACATTGTTCTCAATATTTTTTGAGTGGGATGTAATGAATCTGTGTATTTTTAATGACACGGGAGCTTGCTCTGCTTTTGAAAGTGTGCATTCTTTGTGTATGACAGGCTTTATACAAAGTTACTAGTAATCTGTGTACTTATTCTATTGCAGCCAAATATGCATATTAAATATTATCAAGAACTCAAAAAACACAGTGAATATGAAATACAGTTGAAAAACATCATACACAGCAATCAGACCTTTGAATTGGAGTTACAGTGGGTTATTGCTGTTAGTGGACCACCTGACTGCACCTTTTTATTAGAGATTTGGCCTTTCTATTTGAATATTCTGGCTTTTGCAGGTTTAGGCAATAACTTGATGTTTAAGATGTGCTTACTAGGATAATTCCTTTCCACTCTCCTAGCAGTATGTGGCTTTAACTGATTTTGAATATTTTAAGAGTTTCTGGTTCTGTAAAAACTGATTAATTGCTTTTGAAAGCAGGCCATGTTACCAGCTGTTGATAGGTGTGCTTATATCTCTTTTCAGTGTTTTTTGTGAACAACTGATCAAATTAGATTCGTCACTCTTGGCTTGTGGTGATTTTAAATTGAAATGGAATGTATTAAAGCAGCCAACCACGCTGATTATATTGCAAGCCTCATTTAATTTTGTACATTCACCCATTATCGTGAAAAGCAGGGTTTTTTTAAAATGTGTGATTGTGACTGTACCTTTAGCATCTCCAAAGGTCATTGGTGCGTAATTTGTTAGTGTCAGATACCTGATTTCTGCAAGCAAGTTCCACAATGTTGCATATACATTAAAGGTGGAGAGCAAAGAAATCAAATTGTTATCATTTCACTGGTATGCTGTTCTTGATACTGTCCAAGTCCTTACTGGTCAGTTTGGGCTCCTGCAGTGAAACATTTGTATGCAATTGGCCAGTTGGTGTCTGTAGATCACAGAACAGTCTGTTCTGAAATACTGAGGCACTGGAGCCTACTTTGGACATTATTACAGAATCACATAATGGCTTGGGTTGGAATGGACCCTAAAGATCATCTCGTTTCAACCCCCCAGCATGGGCAGGGATGCCACCCACTCGATCAGGTTGCTCAGGTCCCCATCCAGCCTGGCCTTGAACACTGCCAGGGATGGGGCACGTAGATATGGCAGTGCCTCGTTACGAAGTTGATCCTGCCAGGTTGTCAGATTACAGTGTTTTCCTGTAGTGTTCACAACAGTAAAATATGGTTCTTAAAGCTTTTTCTTCTGTTTTATTAACTGGCACCTTCTTATAATGTATGAGAAGCTGCATAGAATCTTCTAGTTGAAAGTCAATAGAAACACTGACAGAATAAATTTTTACACAAGCTCCCTCTGTCCCTCTCTGTACCATTATCTTTGAAAATAAATCTGTGATTTCCCTGTACTTGCTAAAATGTAAGTGTCCTGGAAGTTAACATTGTGAATATTTGGTGTTCGCAAAGTGGTTAAATTCACATTTCATAATAAATTTTTCTGGTTTGTGCATAGCTTAATGCAAAAGAATAGTATTTACACAGTAGCTTTCAGCAGGAATTCTTGTATTATTTTTGAAAAATGTTGAATAGGCTTTTAATGTAATCTATGCACCAAAAAAATTATTACTTTTTCCTTCATTTTGAAAATATTTTAGAGTGCTGTGTCATTCTGTGTATGACTATTTCCCTTTCTAGAAATCCTTTGGGAGAGCAGTAGATACACCTCAGTATCCAGATAGCAGCTGCTAATTTGGGGAAAAGTGAAGGGATCAGTCCCTGGGTCTGGATGTAGATGGCACCAGCACTGGGTGAGACTGGAGTCCCCCCCGTTAGCTTGCCCTTTGATTTACCAGTAGCCAGCTGGATCTGAAGCAAATGTTTCCTGTGATAACCTGGTCAGAATCGATTTCATGCCAACTCTCAACAATTTAAAATCAGCTTTAGTTAGCATTTTTTTTTTTTTATTTGATTAAGTAAACATTTTTATACCTTTTGAAGAAGAGACACTGCAGTGGCTTCTGCTAATAAAAGGTAACAGTTAAACTCTCAAAAATGTTTAGCTTTGTTGCTCCAGGAGACCCATGACCAAGAAATAAAAGTGAAGCGAGGTTATCATAGAGTACTGGTTTGCAAAGACAGTTCACCTTATACATGTTTTTACATGTGTGTACAAGGCAGCTGCAGCCTTTGTGTGGTCCCTACAGCAGCAGTTGAGAGATGCTTCCAGTTCTCCTGAATAACTTCAGTGTCTGCAGTGGGTTTTTGCGGTTATCTATCAGTTATCTCCATAGATTTTACAGCTTAGACCTTGTCATCAGACTTCAAGTCTAACTGCACTCAAAATCTTTACTTAGCTATTTCATATAAATTTGTTCTCAGAATAAATGGTATCAGTGACACATATGACATATCCGGATGTTGTTTACTGGCTTCTTTGCAGTCTTGTTTTGGGTTTTTCTTATTTTAAAATCTGATTGGTTAAGAAATGGTCAAGAAGATGAGCTGGATGAACTTACAATCATTTACAGAAACAGTTAATAATACAAAGAGCACTAGCTGGTACAGTAGTGTAAGCTATTTCTTAACATAAAAAAGAACTTCCTTATCCAGCTCAGTGTCAGAACGGTGTTCTCAGGACAAAGGAATTATGTCCATTTTAAGTGTGTATATTAAATGTCTTGAGCAAAACTTTCATCAGCGTCCCTCACACTGCTGACTGTCTTTATGGAATGCACCTCTCTGCCTTTGTCTGTCTTTTCTGACCAGCTTAGGTTCACATTTGAGGTTCAGGTGGCTGAATGATAATTTTGAATATAGGACTTTCACCAACATAGTGTAAGCACAGTACCTGAGAATCCCTTTGTAGAATACTTAGAATTTCTAGAGGCTTAATGTGAATTTTGGGAAGCAGTTGCCAATATCAAACTAATGCCATAATATTTACTAAAATCTAAATAACTATATTAGCCAGTTATCAGCACTGATTCTGTGGCTTTTTCATTGGCACAGAGTGTTCGTGTTTGTTTCTAAATTCAATGTTTCTATATATTTGTATATTTTTAAATAATGTCAGTGTTTTTTCTGTTTAGACAAATTTCATTTCAGCAATACTAGTTTTCTGTGAGGATGAAGTTCTAATTGTTATCTTCACATAAAGTTTGCAATTAAACACAGAAATATTATTTTCTTCAGTGTCACAAATCCAAAGCATTGCTAAGAAGACATTAGGGTCTGTCAAAGCAATAGATTTGTATGAGTGTGCTCCAGAGTTCATTTTCCTGCTCAGTTCCTACCATCTAAATTGTGGAGCGTTTAAGTCACCTGAACCCATGATTGTGTAGTGAATTACGTGTTCTAAAAACTATTACAGCTGTGAATAGTACCTGGTATTGTCAAAAGACCTTCACAGTTTAGTCTCATGAAAAAAGCTGTATTCGTATTAGTGAAGACAATTTCGCTAGGCACAGCATGTTTGTTTACATCTTCCAAGCCTCAGAGCAAAACTGAGTTAAAAGGGTGATCTCTTAACAAATTATTTCTTCACTGAACCTTTACATTCATCTTAACTCATAGGTTCTTCCTTCCCATGTAGTCAGTGATGACATTCATGGTGTGTCCCCTACCTGGGTGAGTACACAGGGGACACACCACATTCACGGTGTGCCCTGCCCATTTCCTTGTCTATAAACTGGTATTCAACTGAGGGTGTAATTGCAGTAAAAGGTGAGTATTGGAAACTTTCAGCATTAACATCTCAATTTCCCTCAGACTGAGTTTTCCTGCCACACTTTTTGAGTGTGCAAGTTAGGCCTTATCCAGTGTGGGTGGCTGTGTCCTCTCACAGGTTGGGTTTTCTGTGGTGAAGAAGGCTGTACCATAAGGAGTGGTAGGCTTGTTCCAGGAGTGCCCCGTTGGTGTGTGGCTGATGGTGTTCAACCTCCGGGCAGGTGGGGAGTGCCAAGACTGCCCCTGGTAGGCAGAAACCCATGTGTAACTCACTACATGAGGTAGTGCTATATGCTTAGAGATTTTTTTAGGTTTTTGCAGTAAATCTTCACTGTTCTGATTTTTGTCTTTTTAATTATAGTCTCTGCAACACCTAGTCATTCAGTACGTTGTTGCTGTAAATTCTGTGTCAAGTGGAAGCAAGGTAGAGCAACAGATTCTTCATTAAATTTCATTTTAAGCTTTCTAATTCAACTTTTAAGAACTGTTTTGCGCATCTCATTTGAAATGTGCAAGTGACTTCTATCATGTCCTTGATACCTGGTTGCCCTATTGCTATCAAAATTGATTTTACTGGCTTTTTTTTCTTTTTTTTTTTTTTTTTTTTTTTTTTAAAATTTACATTTTCGCCAAAAACCTTTTCTAACCGTAGATGTAAGTTCTTAGTTTCCAGATCCAGGTCTTCCATTGTATTCTTTTCTCTGTCTCTGAGAGACAAGATTAGAGCTTTCACCCTTGAAGACTTGTGAGCTTTTGATGAGAATGAACATTGCCCAAATTTAAATAGTATTCAAACTGTTGAAGTGCCTCACATGACTTACAGCAACTCTGACTTGAGCATCTTCAGCAGTTGAAGAGGAATATTTTATGCCATCAAAAATACAGATGCCAGCAGAGACATCTCTGAAACAAAAATTGGAAATGTGGTAAATTGTTCACCTGTTCTCTCAGAAGATTGGTTTCACATCACGAGTTATTATTTGTATTCTGCTGCTGTCTAGAGTTCTGGTGCACCACAAATAGGCAATCTTTAAGACCATTCTTGCCTATAGAATTTGTAGTGCAAGAGAAGCAGTAGGTCTGAGGAGGAGGTGCTGTCCAGCCTGTTCTGCAGACAAAAAATGAAGCCTGAATTCAGCAACTGGTCTGGTGTGATGCTGCAACGTGGTGGCAAAGCTGAGTGTAGCACCTTGATCTTCTGAATGAAGATTCAGTGCTCAGCAGCTGCAAAAGCAGCATGAATAGCCTGTCATTTTCATGTTTCCCTGATGATTCAAATAAAGCAGGAAACTGATAGTGTCTTCCAGATAAGCATATGTATCAGTTTCATGAGCATTTGCAGAAGAGAAATTTATATTAAGCTTTAATAAGTGCAAACAACTGTGAATGCTTTTAGGCAGGCATTGCTAGCAGGAATCTTAATTAACTTTTTTTCCAATTTATTCTGTGGGTTTTGTACATTCCTTGGCTTTTCTTGATTTTCTTGACTTTGCTCAGTTCTGGTTTTTGATATTCCAGGGGCGTTGTTTATTTGCTTTACTGTTTTTAGGCTTTCCCACTTGACCTTGATTTTAAACCATTGCATCTCTGAACTGCCTCTTTGAAGCAAATGCTTTCCAGTATTTTCATCTTCGCAAGGTCACAGAATCATTAAGGTTGGAAAATATCTCCAAGGTCATCAAGTCCAGCCTTTGACCAAACACCACCATGCCAACCAAACCACCGCACTGAGTGCCATGTCCAGTTCTTTCTTAAACATTTCCAGGGATGGTGATTCCACCACCTCCCTGGGCATCCTGTTTCACTGTATAATCACCTTTTCTGTGAAGAAATTCCTCCTAATGTCCAGCCTAAAGCTCTCCTGGTGCAGTGTAAGACTGTCCTCTCATCCTGTTGCTGGTTGCTAGCTTGCAGAGTCAAAAGGTCTGCAAAGCTGAGTGTCATTTTGAACAGGCTTGCTTAACCTAATGCATTTTAGTTCTGTTACTCTACAAAGAACTGTTTTATCTGGGTTTACAACTGCTTAACCTAAGGAAAATCAGTTTCAGGGGTACTGGGTTATTCATCTTTTACTGCCATCTCATTTTTGCAAGATGATTAGCTATTTTCCAAAAGGAAAAACAGACTGATGATTGTAAAACAGACATTGAGAAATTCAGTAAGTATGTTTCTCTGTTATAAAATAATTCACTGGAAAATGGGAAAAAGAGGATGCAGGGCCAGTTACACATCTTGGGGAAATAAATGTCTTCTGACTCTGCTGTAATAATATTTCCTCCTTCCCATTTCTTGTGAGCAAATACACTTGGGGTACTCTTCAGTGATAGTATGTATAAAGGATATCCTCCAAAAAGAGATTGGCAGGTTTAATTCGTTTGATGTGTGCAATCACAGTCCATGTTAAATTTGAAATGCTTGTCCAATCAAGGGTTCAATATAGAAAAGAGGCAGTAACAAGCATGCAGTATGCTATAATAAAGAAATCTGTTGATTGAAAAGAGTTTGTATATTTTGGAAATGATAGGGAATGTAATTGGTAAGAAAGAAAAGAACAGGGCTTCATAAATAATAGGAAATAGAGCATATTTTTTCCACTGATAATGCTAACTCAATTTAACAATATTCTGGTACTGAATTTTCCTGTTCAGTAAAATACGTGTGGTAGATCTTCTAGTACTCTAAATTTCATGATTAATGGGAGGAGCTCTTTATTTTGATGATGCCAACTTCAGTGTGTTGAATTTCAGCTATAATGACCCTCTCTTTTTCTCTCATCCTTTTTTTTTTTCCTCTAACCCTTAGAAGTGTATATGAACAAGGAGAGGATTTGGCAGATGAGCTTTTCAGTCAGATTTGACTTTTTTAAAATACAGCTCTCAGAGTGCTTTTTTGAACTTCCAAAGGATATTTGGTAGATTGGATAAGATGAGAAGACCTTGATGAGTCAGGCTAACTTCATTATTTCTTACAAACTTTAATAATCCCAAATCTTATCATAGTGGAAACCCAGGACCAGTTCAACAATTCACCCTTGCTCTGCACCAAACCTTCCATATAGTCTTTCTTTTTTTGCTGCAGTTCACTGACAAGAACTGTTTCTATTTATGGAGCTGTAAGTACTTGAATAGACTTTAGCATATGGATCATATCTCTGCAGTGTTACAACTCTGCCAATCTTGAAAATGGCTTTATTTCATGTCATTAACGTTCTGAGGATCAGAGCGCTGTTTTGTTTCTTATGTTTTGTGTGGGAATGTGTGTAAGCTTTATTAGGGTATTAATATATATTTTTCAAAAGACTGTCTTAAATGGACATATAACTGCAGCTGCTTATGCAGTAATTTTTATGGTACTTTAAAACTCTTACAAGCCAGGAGGAGGAAGTACTTGAGAGTCAAAGCTAGGAAATAATGCAGCTAACAATGCAGTTTTTTATGGGAAAGATTCATTATTGTTAAGTTTCTCAATCATATTATTTTGTTTTACATTGAGATAATATATTAGTTATTGTGTTATATGAAGTTAAGCAATATTTGGAGATAAAATTATACCTAAGTGGTCATGGTAGTTGTGGGGAATATAATGTTGTCAGGCTGAATTTTTGTTCAAGTATTCTCATCTAATGATCATAAATATTATGACATTTTGAAGAAGTGCTCTTGAGACTTAAAAAAAATAAATCTATATATGCAAAAATGTGAAGATGTCCCTATGAGTTTGAGCAGTTGGGCTGTATCAGATTCTGTGCTCAGGGATGAGGAACAGCGATTTCCAGGTGGTGTTTGCTGTCTGCAGAGTGGTGGCCACTGAGTAAGTAATTCCAACAGGAGCTAGGACACTTTCTAGAACTTTCTTTGGTCCTAGAAAGTCAGCTCACATGAAGATCTACAGAGATGATGCGATATCCCTACCAAATTCAGAATGAAATAACATCAGTTTCAAGGCATTTAAAATTACTGTACTTTCTGTGGGCTCATTGACTTCACAGGGGTAACCGATCGTTTGCTCTTGTGCTCAAATAATATTTGAGTCTTCCTTTATTGAGGTTTTGGGTTTGACATTTCAGGCTAAATCTTGGGACCTCATCAGATGTTTGTTCTGTAAAACCGGTGATTCAGAATAAAGATGATTTTTACATAAACCTAAAGGGTAGAAATTATAATAAATGCGATTTCACAGTGAGTAATAAGCAAAAAGCAATCTGTTTTTTGGTCACAAGTTTTTAACCAGCATGGTTGGAATGTTGCTACTGGTTGAGAAATTATCATAGAAGGCTGTCACTCAAAACAGTACTTTGAAGGCTCTATTTAAAGCCTGTAGATACTGGGGATTTCTCTCTGAGGGGTAGTTGTTTTCTTATAATCCGAGAGTGCAGTGTAAAATCTGCATTAATTCATTCAGACTAAACTTTTGAATATTGTAGCCCACTGCCAGTTAACTGACTCATTTCTAGTCACTATGTTAAAATACATGAAAAAGAATTGTTAGTATGTCTAGTAAAATAGCTGTTTCCATTATCTTTGCTCTTTCTATATACGGGTTTTAAGAGAGAAATTCTTACTCTGTGTATTTTGGTGTCAACAGTTCTACTCTTAAATGATGGACAACAAGTTAACAACATAAAATGGGTGTTGACAGTTCTTGAAAATGAAATAATGCTTTATATAACCTCAAGTTTCTCTCTGAACTTTGACCAAACAATAAAAACCTGAAAAAGGAGGGGCCCTGTGCTGTCAAGCACAGAATTGCACAGGAAAAAAAAAAAATTAATCTAAACAGTGAGGGAGAAGTCTGGGTTCTCTTGCATGATATTTAGCAGCAATGGTAAGAAGAGGGATGTTTCTTTCTTTGTGTAATGTGCAGTAGTTACAATAAACACAAGATTTCCAAATCTCAGAGGACTCTCTTGACAGTTGCTTGATAACAGCTTTTTTCACTCCATAGTTTTGACAGTTTGTATGTGTTGCCATATCTAGTGTAAACTAAAACATCACTGTCATTCTGTTTTTCTTTCTTATGTGGCTTCCTTTTCTTTATTTTTATTCTGTCTTCAGCATAATGAAAAACATGGGCTTTTAATTTGTCGACTTCAGTAAGACAAGTTGAGTGTGGAGAGTGGCATGTGTTTAGGTTTTGAAATCTTCAGATTGAAAAGCTTTTTTTTTTGCCTTTTTTTTTACCTTTTTCTTAAAAAGTGTATGTGTTTGTGTCCTAATTTCGACCTGGCCTGTCAGCATACACCAGCCAGTATGTGAGGAGGTGAGGGGGGGAGATAAGAAAACACAGGACACAGGTTACTTCCATGTTCACAGTGGCACTGCACATTTTTGTTGTTGGCTTCCTTTTTTATTCCCACAGAGGTCCACAGAACTGCAGCACTTGGGTTAGCATCTCTTCCCAGCCTGGTGTCCTTTGCTTCCTTTCTCTCCCGTGTTTCTGAATTATATCGGTGCTGATTGATATTGGAGTAATGCTCCATTTTGGAAAGCTGCTGGGGGGTGAATGTTGCAGCGAGGGACTCGAGAGATGCCTGTTCAGGAGAGGCCAGCCAGCTCCCAGGGTACCCTGGTTCCTGCAGCTACTGCTCAGCTCTTTTGGTTTACCATAGGTAGATTTTGTCCCTGGGTGAGGGATAGCTTTATTTAGCCCTTTGGATGGTGGCAGGTGCTGTCCGATCTTTCTAAGGTCATTTTGTCATCAAACCAAATTTGCTTTAGCACAGCAAAGTGCCCAGTGTCGTCATCTGGCATGTTACAGACAAATTCCAATTACTTTTCTGCTTCAAGCTATTGTTAAACACTACGAGCTAGCTGACAGTAAAATTATAAATACAGGTGTTGTCACACTACACTATAATCAGAATTTTAATTTGAGTTTTCATTTGTAAAGCCCTTTTTTCACATGAAAATGGGAATAGAATTAGTTTTATTGACAGTAAAAAGACATTTTGAAAGCTTCCTAAATCATTACCTGTATTTAGTTGTGGGAAAAAATTGTATATGTCCGTATAAAAAGAAGAGTTTTATTATCACATATTTACTCATTATATTTAGTGGTAAATAAAACTAGGAAGATGTGTTTGACAAATGATTGACGTAACTCAGTACGTTTTCACTTCATCAGAACAATAGACAGACATAAATATATATTTGCTTTTGTTTTGCTCTGATATTACTAATGCAAGCCTGCGATAAAATCTTCGAGCAAATTAAGTAGTGCCTGTTGAGTCTGCATGCAGTGCTAAACTTTTTATTTTTGCAATTTTTTCTTCTTACATAGATTCATCATTCTTTGCTTTCTTTCTTCCCTTTTTTTTTTTAGTCTCCTTCTTTTTCTTTGCTTGGTGGTTGGAGTGGTTCCCCC
>WAAG01017798.1:20463-25463 GCA_013390105.1 Tichodroma muraria
TCAAGGCATTTAGTGTCGTGTCTGCCAGATTTCAGTGATGAGCAGCGAATTGCTTTTAAAGTGGGCATTATGCCAGTTCAGCAGCACAATGGAAAACCAATCTTCCACCATTCTACTTTTGATGCTGTTATTGTAGCATTTTAGATAACTGCTGCCACAAAAAAAGATGTGCTCAATTGCTACCAGTTAGTCAAGTTAAATCCAGAGTAGCATTAAAATTACTCTGAAAACTGTTTGTCAGAGGTCATGTGTTGTCTGTGGCTACAGCGCATAGGATAGATGTTCTGTGCTGTGTGGGGTTTTTTCTTTTTGCGTTGTTATTATTACTGTGACTGACCAGCTCTCTAAATAGCCCTTCACTACCTGTTTACTTATTGTTTTCACCTCACTGCTGAAAATATGTGTCGAACAGAAATGTTGAAAAGTTTCTCTAAAGTGCTGGAAATAGCAGGGGAGTGAAGTTGTTCAGGGTGCTACAGTTTGTACGATGTGAAAGAAAAAAAAAAGAAAAAAGAGGGGTAGAGCAAGAACATAATTCTCTGGTTTCTGTAGCAAGATTACTGTTTTCATCTTTTTATCTTCACTTTTCAACCACTGAGTTCAGTTTTCTATTTTTTTTTTTAATAGCACAAATGGAATTTATCCGCTTTCTCACTCTCTTCCCCTTCAACTCCTCCTCTTCCTCTTTATTCTGCTGGCTTTGCTTGTGAATGAAAGGGTCCGTTACTCCCGCTGCAGGACAGATGGCAGTTGTGAAGCAGGGATTATAGCACCAGGTGACTTTTAAATCAGTTGTTTTCCAATAAAACACAAACAGGAAGATTATTTATGGGTGGTGGGAATTAAAAGAGCAAGGATATTTTACTCGCCTCTGGCTGAGTCTTTTTTTATGTATAATATAATACCCATGCAGCCTGAATACTTGTTTCACTTGCTTGCATCCCTGAAAAATGTATGTTATGCTCTATTATGTTCTGGTCATTTCTAACAGGGAAGCAGCCTTCTGCATCTGTCACTGGGTAGCACCACTGTGGAGTGCAGGACTGCAGATTACAGCCCCCAGCAACTCTTGTGGGACAGTTGAAAGAGATGATTCAGCTGTGAATTTCAGCCTTGCATTTGGGCATCTAAATAACATACCCAACTTTCAAAAGACTTAGTATTTGTAGCCTGGTAAGTGTGGTAGCACTGCAGTAGTCCATGGTGAAAGTAAGGAAATATATTTAGGCATTAGGTAGGCAGCACTGGTGGGTACACCTTTGAAATTCTTCCCCTTGATCCACAAGTTGTTCTTTTTCTATACCTGACAGGAGTCAGGTATAGAAAAGGAGTGGTGTCACAGGTATAGAAAAGGAGTCAGGGACAGGAGTGGTGTCTGTCTCATGGAAACACCTTCCGCTAGAATTTGCTAATATTTATGAAGTTCTTTTATGAAAAATCTTCCAATAGGTGGCAGTGTGGAAGTGCACACTTGTCACAGTTGGGTGTTTTTAGTGTCCCTTCTTAAAGATGGACATTTCCCTACTGGCGGCATTTTAGCCATTGAGGGTTTGCTGCTTTAACAGTAGAAATGTAAACTCTTAGATTTTTCTGTCAAGGGGGCCTCTTGGTATTGCAAATAGGTCACTTACAGTCGTTACTGCTAAGACTGATACCTGAGAGTCAGGGGAGCTGTTCTCTCCAGGTTTTTTTATCAGAGTTGTGTCCATGCTGGGTAAATACCTCCTGAAAGATAATACCTTTGAATGATTGTTACAGAAAATGAAGGACTGCAAAAGTGAAGAAGGGTCCTTGTCCCTGGAGTTCAGGGTAAAAAAAAAGCAGGACCATCTCCCTCAGGGAAGTAAAACTATGTCTACCAGGCAACATGGTTGAAAAGTTGAAGTGCAAAGCCACCTAAGTGATACAGACACACACACCATTTATTATGTAGGTAGCCTTATTAATAGTGATTTTAAAAGCAAAGTGAGCACTAGATGAGTTCTCAAGATAAAAATGGAATGTAACTCCATGAGAAACACTTAATACTAAAGGTAATTATATCTAAATTTAAAAGATCCCTTTTTTTTTTTTTATTTTGTTTTTCTGCTTCATTTTTAAAGTAGAATTTCAGTTTTGCAGGAGTTATTGTGCAAGTTTCCTTGTTTATTGATTTCACATCAACAGACCTGCCTATGAGGAAACTTGCAGAACTCAATTACGTGCATTTGCACACTCTGTGTATGTAAATGATTTCTCAGAAAGACCTGTAGAAAGTCTATACACTGAAGTCGAGTCTTACACGTAGCTAATGCAGAAAACAAGTTAGATGAATTAAGAACAGAAGGAAATAGAAACCTCTGGAATTTGGTCACAATGTATTTCTGCATTTAATATTTTTGCTGATAGGAGAGAAACATGAATCCATTGGGGTGGTTTTTTGTAGTTATTTATACACAAATAAATATTGTTATTTAACACAGTCTACAGGTGGCACAAGGTTTTTCTCTTTTCTTGGTCTATATTTTGGAGATACAACATTGAAAATTGTCACGTGCTTGGTTAAATGCTGTGGAATTCCTCACTAAAGAGCCACCTACAGGAAACAATGCAGGAAGCATACTCAGAGCAGCAATTTCAGAGCTAATATCTTTTGCAGTCAAGGAAGACAGAGGGAACTGACTCTTGAATGGAACAAAAAACCACCCTTATATTTGCAGATCTCAACCTTATTATTCAGTTTCCCAGAAAATATTTCACATGAAGCACTCTTTCTAGGAAGAAAATGTAAAAGTAAGGATTGAGATGCCTACAAAGTGCTTAAAAAGTATTGAAACAGAACGGCATTTTAGGCTGGGAAATCAGTTTTTTGTTTTTTTGGGTTTTTTTTAAGAAGGAAAATTAATTGGGGTGACTATTAGGGCTCCTTGAGGAGTAAACACTAAGTTGAACTGAACACAGTTTAAATAAGGACTAGTTAAGCTGGAGCTTGACCCTCATCCACTTCTTTTCTTTTCAGTTTGAGTGGTGCACCAAAGAATAGCTTATAACAAGATACTGGCTTTATATTGAAGGCAACTATTTATAAGTACATACTAATGTTGTCACCTTTGAATTTTCAGCCTTAAGTATATGTATTCTTAGTAATATTAATGGAGTAATTTGAACTTTTGAAAGCACTTGCTTTTCAGTGTAAGTGATCCATATGGATTGGTCTGCAAGAAGTTCCAGGTTACAATTCTCTGGCAAATTGCTTCTGTGCTCAGTCATTTTTGTCTTAGTGCTCAAGATCAAATCCTTCAGAGCAGGCAACAAAACATACAGAATGGTTTTCAGAGCCTCTCTAAAAACTCCTTTTCTGTAAAGAAGCCTACATATTATTCTGAAAGTATTGCAAGCATTTCAACTTTTGCCTGGTTCACTTTCTTTATTTCTGTTTTTTTTCATTTAAGTTCTTCAATTTCAAAGTTGGAAAACTCTTTTAAAACCAAGTTAAACTGTAAATCTGAGAGGCAACTTAAAAATGAGGAAAGCTAAGACTCGAGTTGCATTTATATTCTATGCTATACCTGCTTTATAGTCATACATGGCAGTTGTTCAAGTTTTTTCTTAACTGCTGGTGATAATCCAGTTACTTCTGCTATTTCGTTGAGGATTATGTGGTCTGAAGGACTGGCAGGTTCATTCATTACCACTGCTAACTGCTAGGTCAAACCAGAAAAAGAGTTTAGTTAAAAAAATTTTTTTTACTACTACTACTATTTTTAACTACTACAAATAATTAAAAAAAAAGGCCAAAAACTGTGCATTCTGTTGGAGAGTTACTATTTAAAAAAAAAAAAGAAAAAAAAAGCATGGAAGCAGTATTTGCTGCTCGGATAAGGAAGTTTGTCTGACTCTGTCTGTCTGTATAAACATTTCAACATTTCGGTTTACTGACTTTAGCAGTACATTAAGAATCAAATTTAACTATAGGAAAAAAAAACCCAGAAAATTCTTTGCAGGGCCACTGGATAATCTAAAGCTGTGGAAGATTGGGATCAGAATTTGACCCTAAAGACAGTGCTTGAAAAACCCCAACTCTAGCAAAAATATTAATTTACGTGCATTATTCAGCTATGATTTGTGCTGTGTGTGGGATAGATCTGATTCTCATAGCCTGACTCGCTATGTCAGATGCATTATACATACATATATACATGGCTTAAAACCCTTTAGATTGCCAGGATACATCATGTACAGGAGAATGTCTTATTTGGTGCTACAGTATTCTGGTGTAGCATAGATCTTTTACATGTCTTACAGTTTTTACACCATGTATTCCTGGGAAAAAAAATCACTATTAAAACAAATTATGAAATCCCAGAATGCTGTAGGTTAATCCTCTGGTTTTTGTAATTAAAGGTCTAACTGGTTTCCCAGCTGTATGAGCATTTCCTGATTCAGTAGGTGTCAGTAATATTTTATAAAGTTTCAGTCATGTTGGAGCTGTAGCCAATATAAAATTTTCTGAACGTCTGGTTACGTTAAATTAGTATCTCATGCCCATTGAGGACATCTGACCAGATCTGACAGTTGCCACCTCATCTGTAGTGATTATTTAGAAATTAACTGTGCTGTACATTACAGAGAAAGAAGGATGAGTTCACATCTTTTAGGAGAGGGGACAGAGAGCTGGATGAAAATCCAGCAGAGCAGTAGTGGTGATGCTTTGCCAGCGGAGCTGCCCCTGGAGCCCCCCCTCTCCCCAGCACTGCACCCACTACAGCTCAGCTCCTTCAGCCCCGTGGCTGCTGCTGCTGCACAGCATAACTCCAGTTCTCTGGAAAATCGTTCAGCACATCGTCGAGCACATGGGAGATACACGCAGGCAGGGGCGAGTTGCTTGCTTTCCTCTGTGCTTTTAAGCACACCATTGTTAAATGGCTGTATTCATTTTCTTAACTGTGTTCCTGCATCACAGAGACAGGATTGAATTATGAATACATTTGGATAATTTGCAAAAAGGAAAAAGAAAAACC
>WAAG01017798.1:27963-36750 GCA_013390105.1 Tichodroma muraria
CATGACAGAATAATTTAATTGCTTTGTAGCAGAATTTGGTTGTATTTAATTAGAAATAAAAAAGCAACTGTGTTAGAGGCTTCCACGTCTGTTCATTAAATTGCTGTTGACTTTTTTCATTGACATTCCATAAACGACAAAGTTAAGGTTAACAGTATAAGTAGGGGTGCTGTGGATTATGAAAGGGGAACCCATGCAATTAAAAAAAATGGCTTACATAACCTGATATCATAATAGACAGAATATTTATTTAACTTGCAGTAAATTGACACACCTCTAGACAGAGACAATTATGACTGACTGTAAAACATCTGACAGAACCAATTATGACTGACTGTTGTTTGCTACCTTTGCACAGAAATAAATGAAACGCAGATATTTGGAACAGAGACTGCTGCCTGTGTGTCTAAGCTTGCTGTAATTAAAATACAATAACCAGTAGGCGATGTAAAAAATTTAGGAGCTAATTTAATATGTTCTTTAACTCCTTAAATAAAAGCATGATAGAGACATGATGCTTTACATAAATGATACTCTGCAGGGGGTTTTGTGCATTCCCAGACAAACCAACGTTTTGGCACTATGTTCATAGGCAGCTATGTTGCTTCTCATGTACCTGATGCAGATACAAGCACACAAATACAAAGGAATGTGATATATTTTTACTTCTCACTCTGAAGAGCAGGCTGTGAACAGAATAATTGGGGGAGAGAGTTTAATAATATGACACAGTTCGGTTGTCCAGTCAGGAGGGAAAAAAAGAGAAGACTTTTATTGAGCCGCATTTTAGAGAGTCGAAGAATTAAAGTTCTTGATTGTGGCTATCAGGTTACTCAACATCATTTTAATAGAAATTAAGAGAAATTGCAATAAATGGAAAACATGCAGTCAGGTATAGATAACCTCCAAATATTGCCATCCTTGCCTCCAACATCTGAACAACAGAATAGGGTAAATGGATTTCAAGAACCTTTAAAATATTTTAAATTTTTTTTGTCCCTAATAATATAAAAATGTACCTAGGTAGCTAAACAAAGACTTGGATGGGGTACTGCATTTGACAGGGATATCCAGAAGTTCAGACTGTCAGACTGTGCTTTTGAAGGGAAGGAGGGGGCAGTTATATTGGGAGGTGGAAGGAGGGATTACCTGCATGCTTGGTGGTATGATTCTGTAGTATTTACCAGAGTCAGTGATTTACTAACTTTAGAAAATGCAGTACCTGAATTTTACTTGCGTACAGTCAGAGGCACATCTTCTTTATTTGTTTATATTAAAATAGTCGCATTTTTAATTTTTGTATTTGTTTTGATAGTGTCTTTTGTATGCTCTGCATGTGTAGAAATATACCTCATTATGTGTGGCCGTGTATACAAACTGCAGCAGTGGTCATCTTAAAAGATTGCTCATTGCCACTGAACTTAGATGTTACTAAAACAATGATGGGATGATAGTGGGTATAGAACTATTTCAGAATGTGAGTGCTAAAAGGCAATTTCAGTCAGTTCATATAGCTTAGTTTTCTGAAGGCCCTTAGGCATGTTATTGGTTAAATTCTCATTTAGGAAGAAAGTAGGAGCTTTTATATGCATCTCTAAGGTGGATGGTGTGGTAACTCGAAGGTATTGACTGGCTGTGTGATATACAGCGGTCACAGTTGTCTTTTACTCAGAGGAGCACAGAGTGATGCTGGTTGTCATTCTTACTCTGCTGTGTGGCAGCGTAAATAGTCCCCTTTCTAACCAACCTGGTGGGAAAAGTCAATATCCCATCAGCAAAGGAGGTAAACACATCAGGAGCTGTGTCCTCTCTCATCTTCCCCTGCTCTGTATTACTGCAGTTCTTTAAATCTCTTCTCCCCAGTCATCAGATGCACTTGTGTCATTCAAATGCATGGTGCTGCAGACACAGCCCTGCCTGCCTCTCCTCCCGGAGTTCCTGTCTCCCATTCTCTTATAATTGAAACTTAAAATTGGCCTCATTACTTCAACAAGGCCCCTCATATTTCTCCTTTTTTTTCAGTCCACCCTTTCCTGCCTGCCTCTACAAGGGTAATTGCATCTAAGAAATGTTTGAAGCATACTGTCAGAAAGGTTATTGTGTATAATTGGAGTTTAGATTTAATGTTGGGGGGAGCTGGGAGCTCTGTTAGTGGGATGGCTGGAGCCCTGAAGCCTGAATTGGAGCTGTACACGGGCCTGTATTTCTGTTCCTACTTTCAGCCCTGGTGTATTGTTTGCCTCAATGTTCTAATGATTAATGTGCCTTCCTGCTCTGTTCACATGTGCCAGCTGTTCACATTGATGCATTTTACCTTAGTCCCTCCTGAGCTCCAGGAAGCTTTAAACTATTTTGGCCTACTTTTGCAGTATTAGGATGGTATTTTCCACAGTTCCTTGGTATAAAGAGCATGGTTTGGCTAACGTGAGCAGTTGCAAGTGAACCCACTTACTGTATCATTAATCTTGAAAATACATGAGCAAGTGAAAGCTCCATTTGCAGCAAAGTGGGATTGGTGTTTTTATGGATGTGGTTAAGACAGTTTTCAGGGTTTGTTTAATTTAACCCTATATCTAAATACTTTCAGAATTGTTAAATGTGTTTATGCTGTAGTGACTTCAGCCTGTTAATGAGCAGATTCACATAATCAAGATTTTATTGTATTGGAGTTGTAGTTTAAGGAAAATTCAATTCTTCTAATAGACTTTAAGTCATTACTGTCTGTGTAGCAGTAAAAATGTTAGTTTAGATGTTAGAGGCCTTCAACAAGGCATCTTCCTCTATTTGCTTACTGTCCAGACACAAAACTGAATGTTACAGCCCAATACATAATTTCTTCACAACAATGCATGAAAGGTGCTTATCAAAGTGCTTTTAATCAATGTATTCACTTACTTAGGCATCATTAATTTAAATTTTAATTTAATTTTGAAAGAGTTGGTAGCTTTATGCAAAGCAGTTGACTTCAGTGGAACTTTGTGACTAACATGGAAAACCTAAGCAGGTGGCAATTTCACAGTAAAATATTGCTGTTTGTGTTGTATCCAGAGCTAGTCTGCTGAGCTCATACTACATCTGAGGCTCTGCAGAAGTGTTTGTAAATCCTCAGGGAGGAGAAATTCACAAACCTCGAAATTGTAATAGCTCTTTCTGTCACCATGCCTCCTATCCCTGCCATCTCCTCATGTCGCAGTCCTTGACTTGGCTGCTGAGATGAAGCTGTGTCTGATGGGACACCCTCATCTCAGTCACATCACAGAGGTGAGTTGTCACAAAAATGAGTCATTTCATCCCTTATACGATAGACACAAAAAACCAGTGTCCCTCTGCCCCGAAACCTGTTCTTAAATAAACTCCACTGTTTTTGGAGACAATTGGTTTTTCATCTTAACTTGTGCTGTAGAGTAAAAGCTGTTTGAGAGGCGTTGGAGGCTCCTCTGTTACGTATTCAAAGGACCAGGAGGGCCGTGGAGGTGTCAGGGAGAAGTGAAGCAACAGCTTTCAGGCAAAGCTAATGAGCAATAGAAAGATGGTCTTGGTTGCTCACAAGACACATGCTTTACCTTGCACTTCAGTGGCTTCAAATCTTGACCTGTAAGTATCTGTGCTGTGCTCTCCTAGTTCTGCTGGACCTGGAATCCCTCCAGTTTAAAAGCAGGGAAGCTGCCTGGGAGGGCACCTTGTTTTGCAGTGTATGTGCTCTCCAGTGTTCCAAGGTGTAACTGCAGGAACAGGCTTTTGGGTAGGAGCTTTTGTTTCTAGAATGTGGAATTGGTTGGAAAGTAGCAGCACAACTGCATCGGATCTGCATCCACTTGGCATTGCTGTATAATAGAGTAGTGGGATATTTTGCTCTTTTAGTCTTTGTCCACAGCTTTTATAAAGGAAAATCTGGGCAGTCACCCAAACAAAATCCCTTGGGTGTTTTTTTTTTTTTAGGTGTCATAAAATTTTACAAAAAAAACCCCAACAGAAATACAGCAGCTTAATCTTTGCTGCCAAAATATGTACAGACTCATGCACATGACTTTGCACACACATGTCTTGTCCTCCAGACATCTTATCAAGCATTTGGGAGCCTCTTCATTCATGTGTCAGGTGAACCTGACATCTCCTAGTTGAGATACTGGGCACCTTCTCTCCATTTTAGGGTACAGTAGCATGGGATTCCCCTTGTTGGTGCTCCTTCCCTTTTCCTTGCAGTGCCTCCGTAGTGCTGAGGATCGCGATTCCATCCTGCGCTTAAGGTGCATTTGAGAACACACAAGACTGCTGCTAAGTCTGTCCCAGGTTGTGCCAGTGCCAATATTAACAGCAGGGATGAGGGAGATGAATTGGACATGAATTGTGATCTCCTTCACTTCTGAAGCCACCCTGGGGCAGAATGTCTCCCTGCTTTCCAACCCTTGGGGACTCTGGATAGTTCTCACTAAGTTAAGGCACCTGCCCCTTTTAAATTAGGTCCTTTCAGAGTCAGCCCAGCTATTGCTTACTTTCTCTGCTGTGATTTAGTGAACCCCCATTTCACTCCAGCTAGATGACAGAACTGGACTAGAGGTG
This sequence comes from Tichodroma muraria, assembly GCA_013390105.1. NCBI lineage: Eukaryota > Metazoa > Chordata > Aves > Passeriformes > Sittidae > Tichodroma > Tichodroma muraria. The sequence goes on from WAAG01017798.1 coordinate 32,524, forward strand.
ACTCTTACCAGTTTTCCCACTGCTCCCGTGCTGGTGGGGCTGAGGGAGCTTCAGCCTTGGCACCATGGCCAAGGTTCACCATGGCCCCTCACCAGCTCATGCAGGAAAGGCAGGGAAGGCAGCAGAATGTGGGAGAAATTGCCACAGATGTGCTTTTTGCTAACTACGACATTCACCTTGTTTTAAAATACCTTGATTCACAGTCTAATGAATGCAAAAATACTGTCTTTTTGTGGTCATTTAATCCTTCTCTGTTTTTTGGGGTTTTCCCCTTTGTTCTTCTAGAGTATTTGAAGAAGAAGCCGCTCAGGAGGGAAGTCTCTGAAGCCTACAAAAGACTGAAGAGCACTGTAGACAAATGGCTGTCCATGAGTGGCTACTCAGAAGTGAACCTTGGCAAACTCTTCACCCACAGTATAGGAAGATCTGTGGGAGAGTCCAGTAATGAAAGACAGTGATTGATTAAAAATGGAGGGAGGCTAGTCCCTTGTTTATCAGTAATGATCTCTTCAGCAAGACTCTGTTTCAGTGTGTACAATGATGTTTTAATAATCTTGTCTCTTTGGAGGAGGAAAAATGGGAGATGAAAACAGGATGTATGATTCTCATGAAGTATTCAAGGTGTTTTTATCTTCCTTTCTTTACTTCATCGAGAAACCAGGGTTATTAAAATATGGAGTAGTTGATTTTTGCAATATTTTTGTTGTGTATTTAGACCTATGAGGGAAAAGGGGGTGGGGGAATTGCTGCTTTAATTGGATAATTCCCAGTGAGAGTTGCTGGAATGTAAGTGATCCTAGACTTTGCTCCAGGGTATTTACTAGAGGTGCTCTCAGGAAGAGAGGTTAGTAGAGGTCTCAGTAGGAGCACTAATGTTTTGCCTTTTCACGGTTTATCTTCTTCCTGATCATAAACATACCAATTAAAAACAATACTAAACCTAAATGCATTTAAATGTCCTATTACCTTCTCAACAGAGGTAGGGATGCTTTACTTTGAAATTCATTAAAGAACGACTGAAACCTGGAGGTGCTAAAAATAGGGACCATCTTTTTATTAGGAGTCTTTCCAAGCATCTTTAGCCACAGTATTTTGCCATGTTGAAAATTTCTTTGTGGATGTAAAGATGTGCACATGAACAAAACCTGTTTCACGCATACAGAGGATATAAATGTGTTGCATTTCAAAGTATTTGAAAGTAAGCAATCGATAGGGAAAAATATTTTTGGGATGGCATTGTAACCAATAACAGGGGAATGGAAAGCAGCAAATCATAGTTACTGTTCTGTAATAATTACTGTGTTGGAGGTTTTACAGTTTTTACAAACAAATTGTATTTTTCATTTACTTCTAATAAAATGACAAGTAGATATGACAAGAGAATAATTTGGGTGCACGCTTTTGTACACAAAATATTGTTGTACTGTGTTCACTGTTAAGTTTGCAATGTGATATATTAATGTAAGGTTATAAAAAATTGCTTTTAAATCTTAAACAGTATAAAATGTAAAGTTTTTTCACACTTGAAGGAAAAAAATAAAAGTTTTCTAGTAAAAGAGAATCTGATTCTATGATCTGATGGTTGAAAATAGTCCACGCTAGGTCGTATTGCTCTGGACTTTGCCTGGTCTTACAGAATGGCTTGTGTGTCTGTTTTTAGGATGAACATCCATTAACAAAGGGAGCTTGAAGAAAGAGGATCAGCATGAACATGTTGGGCACTGTAGGGATACATGTGTCTGTTTGTGTTCAGAATATTTTATGACATTCATTTGTCCCCAGAGTGGCATTTGGAAGAGGTTGTGTGTCCGTATGGGTAGCGGTCAGTTGGAATATGCCTAAGTACACAGTCATCTTCCTAGCAACTTTTGGAACTAAACCCTTTCATTTCTGCTCATGTGGAATCACTGTGGTGGGAAATGGAACCTGTGCAGTCTCTGGTGTTGTGCAGGTGTTGTCCCAACCTGGTGAGCTATCGATCCTTCCCAATATGTTTAGCTGGGTTAATACTGTAAAACAGACTTTATTTGGAGTCTTGTCTTGGAAAGAAGGTGTTGCTGCCAAGATGACATACTGAAGTTGCAGAACTTGAAAATATCCTGGTTTCTTGTAATTTCACGCAGGGATTTTCAGAATTTTTTTGTGTCCAGTCCAGTTAGGAGTATAAAGATATTACTGATATTAACTGGGTAGAATGCCTTAGGAAAGTGAAAAGTGTGACCTTCTCCTCCAAACATTAGGTATACAAATAAAATGGATAGATATGGCATAACCTGACCCTGTGGCACTTGTATGTATCTGTATAATTACAGCTGAAGAGCCTGTTAATTTGCAAGTTTAGGGATGTTTAGATTAAATGAGAGTGTTGTGGAATGACTGTGTAGGGTGCAGCAGCACAGAGTGGCCCTGCGAGGGGCTGTTCCCCCCACACACCGAGGCGGAGGAGCCGTGAGTGGCGCAGCCCCGGAGCCCCCGCCACCCCAGCCAGCCACAGTCTGGGGGGACTGAGGATGGGAGATGAGGGCTTTTGCCCCGAATGGAGGCTTTTTTTGATTCCTCTCAGCAAAGCTGGTCAGATCAGAGCTGAAGTCTTGGCAAGGAGAAACTGGATTTTTTTTTCCCCCTCCCCTCTCCCTCTCTAATCAGCTCTGGGCACCGTGCCTCGTCTTGGCCCCTCAGAAAGGCTGGGAAACGCAAAATCATCTTTATAGCATTTAATATTAAATGGAGCTGGTAAATGCTGTGCTGTAAATAATTCGGGAAAGACTGAATTTCGGAGGTTTGCATTCTGAGACTGGTCTGGCCTGAATCGCCTTCCCTTTTCCTCCTCATATTCCCCTCCCCCACCCCGTGCTGTTAAAATTAAGGTTTGTGTTTATTTGTATTTATTTGCAGTTGGGGAAGAGGAGTGTTGATATATGGAGCCGGTGGCCAGGTTTCGCTGATGACATATGCGATATGAAAAAGAATTCCCATCCGCAAACACGCTCGCTGCTGTGCCAAAACCCCTCTTTTCGCCGCCAAAGGCAGTTTTCTAAGGCCGAAGCGGAGCACATCTTCCCCTTCGAATCCATCCCCGTCTTCTGCAGGGCACCTTAAATGTGCCTTAATTGAATAGTTCTCCCGCACCCTCCTTATAGCAGTTTAATAGATTAACTCATCTGTGCCAGCTTCAAATTTCAGATTAAAATTCCTTCATCCCGAAGGCAGCATTATCAGGTTGTTGGAGGCTGTTTTCAAACCTTGGTTTTGAATAGCAGCGGCTCTGCATTAATTTAACCACTAAGCTAATAAGTAGGTTTCGTTTTGTTATGCTAAGCTTTATTGCTTTTCTTTTGATCAGAATGGTGTTGTTGAGCAAAGCAGCAGACAAGGCATTCTTTGATGAGGGAATTAGCGCTCTATTCTTCCTCTATTATTCATAGCACAGTGGAATATGTAAGTACCTGAGGGTGTCAAAGGAGAGCAGGCTCTATTGCAAAGTGTTCGCCTTGTTTCTCTCAATAGCTGACTATGAGATGATAAACCGCTTAATACACTGCACTAATTGGATGAGAGCAAAAAGAGATGGGAATTAAGGCACGGCGAAAGGAGAAAGTGCTACCAGCCTTCATTCACTCTTTCACCACTTTAACAGCACCAAAGGAGGCACAAGCTTTCTATAAGCAGACTAGGGGTTTTGTGCGGAGATAAAATGAACCTGTTAGTGGATTCAGGTAATACACTAATTATTGCACAGTATAAATACCACTACTGGTTTTATAACACGGAGGTAAACTTCTTTTGAGAAGGTTATAGGATTGCTTGGCAGCAGTATAGATCCTAATAAGGGACCAGAGTAATAACCCCCTGGATTAACAAAATTGCTGCTTGCAGAAGTATGATTCGGGCTTTTACGAAGATTTCAGCAGAATGAATAAAAATGACTGAATGACATTTCTTAATGCCTAATGGCTTGATAATGATTCCCTTTTCTTTGAGGCAAAAATGTATATTTCAGGCTGCACTGTTAATAACGTCCAAGGAACAAGCCTTATTTTTCCCATAAATTTTTTTCGCGCCTATGGTGGGTTTTTTAGAACTCAAAAATGCGACTGGGGGCGGGCGGGGTTGGGGGTGTGGGATACGAAATGCCGTGAGTGGAGGAGGGAGCTGCGGGGAAGGGTCGCGGCGGGCTGCCACGCGCGGTGCTCGCCCCAGCGGCGCTTCCCGGCCGGTGGCTCCCGG